>PVKC010045761.1:0-11361 GCA_004027635.1 Crocidura indochinensis | reverse complement strand
GCAGTCATGGTGTTGGCAGGGCAAGAGCTTGATTTACCCTCTTCTCCCAAGATTGCCAGCTTTCTGTTGTGTGGCTACTGAACTCATATTTTTCATGGCTTGATTTATATCTCATTGGAGAAAAGAGTGAGTCTTTGGAGCTGGTCCAGTGTGATTATGGTGACTACTTTTGTGCTACAGCTACCTAAGAAATCACATTTATATTTATATTTATAAATGGACATACATGAATTATGTATATATCACTGCAAAATTCTCTTTATCCTTAAGTTTTATTTTAGGCACCACGGTTTACAGTATTTATAATAACAGGATTTCTTGCATAAAATATTTAAATACCATACCCTTCATACCCTTTATCATGATCTGTGTCTCATATCCTTCATAACAACCTTCTTCCCCCACTTCTGTCATGGATAAGTTTCCTAATAAAGATCAATTCTTGGTTTTTGTTGTCTTTGAGCATTTGATTTTTCCTTACTTTTTTTTTTGATAAGGAGGCACATCTGGTGGTACTCACGGTTTCTACATCTAGTTCTAAGCTCAGGAATTACTCAGGGAACCATATGGGATGCCAGAGATAGAACCCAGCTTGGCCACATACATACCACTGTCTTATTGCTTTAGCCTCCTTATTTTTTTTTATACCCCAGGCATGAAGATCATTCTATATATGTCCCTCTCCTTTTTGGTTTTTGGGTCACACCCGACAGTGCTCAGGGGTTACTCCTGGCTTCATGCTCAGAAATTGCTCCTGGCAGGCACGGGGGACCATATGGGGCACCGGGATTCGAATCGATGACCTTTTGCATGAAAGGCAAACGTCTTACCTCCATGCTATCTCCTGGGCCCCGTGTCCCTCTCCTTTTAAATTTATTTAGCATGACACTCTTCAGATTCACCTACATAACAGCAAATTGAATGACTATTGTTTCATATGGCCTAATAAAATTCCATTATGTGTATGTATCACAGTTTCTTTATTCAATAGTCTGTTCCTTAACAATGTGTGAGATTTTGAATATTTTGAATATTGTTTCAATGACTATTAGAGTGCAGATATTTTCTGAATAGAGTTTGTGGGACTTGGGTCATAAATGCTGGGGAGTGGAGTTGCTGGATAATAAGAAACCTTAGTTCCTAGTTTAGTTTTTAGGTAAGTGTCCATAATGTTTTTCAAAAAAGTTAAATCATGTGGCCAGAGATATGGCATGGAGGTAGGGTGTTTGACTTGCATGAAGAAGGACGGTGGTTCGAATCTCAGCATCCCATATGGTCCCCTGAGCTTGCCAGGAGCGATTTCTGAGCATAGAGCAAGGAGTAACCCCTGAGTACTGCCAGGTGTGACCCCCCCCCAAAAAAAAGATAATAGTTAAATCTAATGACATTATCACCAGCAGTGGATAAGTGTCTTTTCTCCCCACATACTCACCAAAAATGGTTTTGTTCTTTGTTGTGTGTGGCAGTTTCATGGGTATGAGATTATATATTATTATTGTTTTGACTTGTGTTACCCTGATGATAAGCGATGCAGAGCACCTTTTCTAATATCTTTTGACCTTTTGTATGTCTTCTTTGGGGAAGTTTCTCTTCCTCTCCTCCACCCATTTTTGATGAGATTACTTACCTTTTCCTTATAAAATTCTACCAGTGCTTAAATGTTTTATATATGTATATGTATATACCTTGGCTATATCTTGCATATGTCTTACATATATCGTGGATGTTAACTTTTTTTTCAGGTGAGCGATGGGCAAATATTTTTTTCTGTGAATTTCTTTCTATTTTGGCCATTGCTTCTTTTGCAGTGAAGAAGTTTCTTAATATGATATAGTCTAGTTTATCTTTGCTTTCACTTCCTTGACCATGAAATTGAGATACCTCTAGATTCAATGTTAAAAATTCATGTAGTGGGCCCCGGGAGATAGCATGGAAGTAAGGCGTTTGCCTTGCATGCAGAAGGACATTGGTTCGAATCCCGGCATCCCATATGGTCCCCCAAGCCTGCAGGAGCTATTTCTGAGCATAGATCCAGGATTAAACCCCAAGCACTGCCAGGTGCGACCCCAAAATACCAAAACAAAACAAAACAAAAACAAAAACAAAAAAATTCATGTAGTGGGCTGAAGCAAAAGCATAGTGGGTAGGGCATTTGCTTTGCATGTGGCCAATCTGGGACTGACCCAGGCTCAATCCCCAGCTTCCCTTATGGTCTTCCAAGCCTGCCAGGAATTATTTCTGAGTACAGAGCCAGAAGTAACTCTTGAGCACCACCGTATGTGATTCAAAAAGCCTAAAATGCATCATGAAATGTCCCACATGAACTATTCAAAACACATGAAGTGTATATAATTTATGAATTCTGGTATAATATTGAGGCCTTTAACTCATCTTGATTTGATGTTTGTTTGTGGTATTAAAGTTTTGCATTCATGTTTTTAACATGTGATCCACCAGTTTTCCCAGCAACATTTGTGAAGAGTTTTTCTTGTTGCACTGTAACTCTTTTTCTTGATTATTCATCCTAAAATTTTCAGCTATTGGGGTAAACACAATACTCACTGGCATCTTGGATAGAGATGAAATTGGAAGGTATCCTTGGCAGAAGAATAACTTCTCAGATGACTGGATCTATGGTCATGACGAAATGTTCTCTCATCCAGCGTTGAGAGGGAAAACATAGTCTGAGTGCTGCCTCAGCTGCATAACTGCCAGTGTGACCTCAGACAAGCTTCCTTAACACTTGTGAGTCTATTTCTCCTCTATAAAGGGAGAGAGCTTGAACCAGTTATCGTTTGGGCTTTTTTTTTTTTCATTTTAACTGTGAATATGGGAGGACTATAAGTACCTGCCAGATTATACTGAGATACCTTCTTTCTTACATCTCTTCTTTGCAAGTATTCATGTTAAAATTTTCCACCCAACAGGAACTCCAGAGCTTAAGGACTTACAGCAGGTACCACCCCTGCTGACTGCCAAGTATGTCCCTAACCTAGCCACTGCTTCATAGATGGACTTTTGCTAGCAATTGGCTAGCTTCAGTCCCTCAATACAAATAAACTTTAAAGTACTCCCTTGAAGAGTAAAAAGCTGCCAGTGGTACTGGCAGTGAATTTTATAATTATTTTTTGATGCTTTCCATGTGACTTTTGGTATGAGGGTGGTGTGTTTGGTTGCACTGATGGGCTTCCCAGGGACCTGATTTACACCTGCCAGCTGTGCAGGAAACAGTGTGGTGTTAGAGTATACCTTTCCCTGGTGCTTCCCCTGCTGTGGTATAAATCTAATAAACTCTTTCAATAGTTGTACCTGTTGCCTACCTTCTGTCCTTGTATCTTACCTATCAGTGCTGCTGAAAAGAGTCTTCTCCATTTTTATATACTGAGTTGAGTCATTTATGTAAAGTATCTTAACTAAAATCATGTTCTGATAGATAAAAGAGGGGATGGAAAAGGATATTTCCGTAAAAAAAAAAAAAACCAGGGTTCTGAATTGGCCTCATCTTTAATTTTCACAGGAGTCCTTCCTCTGGAGATTTTATCTCCATATTTGGAGAAACCAAGGAATGTAGTTTAACTAAAAACTAGCTGAACCAAATTAGAATTCAGACTTATCTATTTAACTTCATTTTGCATGACACTGTACTACTTTACCATGCCTCTCAAATAAAGCTAGTTCTATACTTTTATCTGTTATAATTATTTATATTATATACCTTGGTCAGAAATAAATATCTTTATTTTAAGGAAAAATTCTATTTTTAATCACATATAAACTTTGATAATGAGATCATTTTATACTTTGGGCAGGGTTTACTTTGCTTGTTAACTTAAGGTCCTTTTTTAAAAAAATCACTTCTAAGGTATCTTTTCTAAAAGATGAATACAAGTGATGTTAGTTAAGAATTATATTTAATATTGTTGCCCATGACATATTTCCTCATATTTATCTTGCTTAAAATAATTAAATGTCACTCCCCATCAACAAAATCACATATATAGGTATTAGGGAAAGGCAAAGACTGATGTTTTCTTTTAAAATGCATGGGTCTTAAAGTTTAATCAAAAGAATAGTGTTTTACAACTTATATCTGCTTAATTGTGATGGGGTACACCTGCTTGCTTTTAAGAAGAAAAGTAATGGAAGTTTAAAGGGGCGGGCAAGTGAGGCAGACATCCAATAACTCTTCACCAGTGATATCCTGATGAGTTAAGCATAAATGAATCAGAAACAGATGGATTTTTTCCTCCTTGAAATACACATGGGTTTAAAAACCAAGGGAAAATATGCTTGGAAAAAATGTTCTTTGTTAAAGCCCAACTGTTTGAATTATAATTTAAGATTTTTCATAGGTTCCAGAAAGTAGTTGTGTACACTCATCTCTCATTTGGATGGGGTGTGTGCAAAAGTCGAGCATTTAAGTTATTTCATGGAACTGCTGTCAGGGAGGTATAACAGTCCTATAAAATGACATAAGGCACAAGGGCCTTATGTGCAAACTCATTTCACGTGGGTTGTTGGGTATTGAGTAACATGAATTTCATGTAATTTGACTCTTGAAAATTTCATAAGGTTTACTTCAATCTTTGTATTTGAAAGTAGAAACAGTTTCAAAGGGATACCTCCAGGTGCTATGATGGGCATCTTTACTCTCCATCCCTCTGTCCAGGATGGAATGTCATGTCCATGACCTCATGTTTAACCAATCCTGTTTAACTTTCTTTGGTCATTGATGGAGGGTCAGTTGAAGTCTGTATATACCCATAATTTGTTCCACTAGATGCAGGTGTTTCTGTGAACTTTGACTTTACTATAAACTCAAAAGCTCTAGAAAGGTGTCAGCTGGATAGAAGGAAACACTTCTGAACAAACAAAAGATAAATGTTTGGAGATAACAGTAATCTTTGTCTTACATGATTCTGGGTAATTGACTTACCTTGTGGTGGGATCTTTGTGGCAACATGGGTATGGACCTTTTAAAGTGCATTTTTCAAGTCTCTGAATGTGATAATTTCAAGAAGATTCATTTTCTTTTTTGTTATTTATTTTCTTTTTTTCCCCATTGTTTTTGTACTATGCCTGGTAGTGCTCCTAGCTTACTCTGGTTCTGTGCTCAGGCGATGTTCAATGGACAATGTGGAGCCAAGGATTTTGAACCTGGGTTGAATGTATGATAGGCAAATACCTCGCCTATTGTACTATTTCTCTGAACTCTCCTATTGTTTCTGTTTGAATATATCGACCTTTTAAAAATAAAAACAGAGAAATTTGGGAACTCTGATGAAGGAAAGTTGACACTGGTGGTGGAGCAGTGTTAGAACGCTGAACATTTCAGTGTTTGCCTATGCATAAATTTGTAAATAATGGTTGTTGAATAAAATTTGGAAAAATAAACAGATAATAATAAAACCATCTAGTTCCTGTATTTGATATAATGTCATGAAATAGAGTAATCTAGTATCTAAAATGATATTAATAAATGTGAATGTTTTACTGATTAGAAAGTTAGAAAGCAAGAAGATATAAAAATACATTAACAAACAACCTCTCTGCCACAGCCAAGGATAATTTTCTTCCTTAAGTTTTTGCACTTAAAAGCTGGACTAGATGACATTACTACCAGCAATAAATGAGAGTTCTTTCTTTCTACATCCCTGCCAACACTGATTGTTCTTGCTCTTTGTGATATATGCTAGTCTCTGTGGCGTGAGATGAATCTCATTGCTGTTTTGATTTGCATCATGTGCCTTTTTGTCACTTGTATTTCTTCTTTGAGAAAATGTTTATTTATTTTCCCTATTTTTTGATGGGGTTAGATGTTTTTTTCTTATTAAATTTTGTCAGTCCCTTGTATATCTTAGATATTAGCCCCTTATCTAATGGGTATTGTGTGAATAGTTTCTTCCATTCTGTGGATAGCCTTTGTATCCTGGTCACTATTTCCTTTGAAATGCAGAAGCTTTTCAGCTTAATATTGTCCCATGTGTTTATCTCTGCTTCTACTTGTTTGGAAAGTGATGTTTCCTCCTTGAAGACGCCTTTAGTTCCAATGCCATGGGGTGTTTTACATACATGTTGTTCTATATAACTTATGGTTCCAGGTCTGATATCAAGGTCTCTAATCCATTTGGATTTCACCTTTGTGGATTGTGTTAGTTGGAGGTCTGAGTTTGCTTTTTTTGTTTGTGGCTGAACAATTGTTCTAACACTACTTGTTGAAGAGGCTTTTCTTGCTTTATTTTGCATTTCTAGCCCCTTTATCAAATATTAATTCGTTGTATGTCTGGATAACATTTTTTGAATACTCAAGTCTATTCTGTTGATCTGAGGGTCTGTCTTTATTCCAATACCATGCTTTTTTTTGGTTTCTTTTGTTTTTGTTTTTGTTTTTCTTTGGGCCACACCCAGCCGTGCTCGGGATTAATCCTGGCTGTCTGCTCAGAAATAGCTCCTGGCAGGCATGGGGGACCATATGGGACACTGGGATTCAAACCAACCACCTTTGGTCCTGGGTCGGCTGTTTGCAGGCAAACACCACTGTGCTATCTCTCCGGACCCCAATACCATGCTTTTTTAAAATGACTTTTGCTTTGTCTATGCAGCTGTCAGGGGAAACGAAGTCATGAAATTTTTCTAACATAGGAACTATTATGCTTAGTGAAATAAGTCAGAGGGAAATGCTAGACACAGAATAGTCTCAATCATCTATGGGTTTAAAGAAAAATAAAATACATTATTGTACTAATATCTACAGCAATAGAGATGTAGGCTGGAAGGACCAGCTCATGATATGAAGCCTACCACAAAGAGCGGTGAGTGCAGTTAGAGAAATATCTATACTAACAACTATCATGGCGATGGTAGTGAGTGAGAGAAATAGAATGCCTGTCTCAAATACAGGCAGGGTGTGGGAACAAAGAAAGATTGGAGCATTGTTGGTGGGAATGTTTCACTGATGAAAGGGGGTGTTCATTTTATGACTGAAACCCAATTATAAACATGTTTGTAATTATGGTGCTTAAATACTACTTAGATATTACTTTTAAAAAAGTTTAAAGAAGTTCTTGCACTTGCTACATAATTTTTTCAAATGTTTTTCTTTCTTTTTCACCAATATCAGTCAATTTCCTCTCTCACTCTCCACGGTGTAGTCTGGGACTATATATATATGGTTTCCTTAGTACTAAGAGTGCTTGTCACCCTGAAATCTCAAAAGTTCCACATCTTTAATCCTTTAATTTGATTTATTACTTGGTTTCTTTTGCTGTTGAACATTTTTAACACTAATATGATACTACTTTACAAAAGCTTTTCCTTTACATAAATTATTATCGTTGGTTGAGGTATTGTGATTTATAATGCTGTTATCTCTTGCAGATGATTCCAGTACCATACCCAGTAACAGTGTACCCCATAGAAGTTTTCTACCCCCAGGATTCCAACACTTCACCCTTTCAGTCCTCTCTTCTCAAAACCCAGTTAGATGGAACAGTTCTTCCTTGTGCTGTCTTAGTCCTTTTCATTAGAATTAAAAAAAGAAACCTTTTCAATAACTTCCCGTTATTTTCTTTGGTTCATACCAAGTTGGCCTCCTCCCAAGGCCCCTCTTATTTTCATATTCATTAATTATGTTCTATGATATAATCTAATATATAAATTATTGGCATATATCAATACTTTCTATCTCATTCAAAGAATTTAAAAGTTCTCTTTAAAACTAACTTCGCTCTTTTGGTTAGAATGATGCATGCTTGTTGATATATAAAATTATGCTTATGGGAAATTTTTCATTTTATGAAGCATTTTGCTGGAACTTATATATTTTTCATTGTTTCTCGATGTTCTATGTCATTCATTCATTTACATAATAACAACACATGTATTGAATGCACACTATAATCCTGTGCTATATAAACATAAGACATAAATATACAAACAATATGTGATCTATATTTTTGGAACTTCATAATTAAAGAAAGACAAATATGTATGTTACATTCTAATATATTGATATATTGAACAGTTGAGCAAGCCCTGAGGACACATTGAGGGGGTGTGATTAAGTCAGCTTGAGAAAAGGAGGCAATTACTAAAAATGTGTCAGTTGAAAGAGAGCATGGAAGAACTAGATATTGGCAGAAAATAGTTTTGGAGAAGTAAAAAAGTAGAAAAAGAGATATGTGGGCTAGAGAAAAGAATAAAATAAAAAAATGTGGCTAACATGTTGAATGTGACTACACAAAGACATATGGTTTGATCATAGGTACGTTGAACGAGAAAACAACACAAGTTTTTATAAGGAATTTGGATGTCAATCCATAATTGTAGTTACTGTATGTTTTTTCTCATGTATATGCATCTATTTGTGCTTATGTGTATATTTACATCTGTTTTGGTGTAATTAAATTAATTTGTATAAAATTTGTTGTACCTTTACACTTTTTGTGATACTGATTTGAGAAACGAATTGGTTTTGGAGATTTGTCCCTTTCTAAGCTTTTAGGTGAGAGTAAATGTGGAATTCAGGAGTTGATTGTGGTAGTACATGGAAGGACTGCTTTCAATAAAATTTGGTAGCAAATCCAATTCAGTTTCCAAATAGGGAAGCATCTCCAGGATAACTCAGAGATTTATGGATGGCAGTTCAGTTTACTACCATAGACATACCAGAAGAAAGCTAATCTGGGGCAGGTAGATAAAGAGTTTATTTGTTGAGTTGGAGTTGGTTGGGAGATGTCCAACCAACTAGGTGGGTAGAAATGAAAGGTGTGTGAGAAAGAGAGAGTTAGCATTAGAAGCAAAGAAGTCTGTTAAATCATGTCATATTTATTAGCCTGGAAATGGTACTAGATGAGCACACACAAGTGCTCATGCACAGACCACAGACATCAGGAGACTCAAATTTCTTAAGAAAAATATTGCCTGTTTCCCACCTCTCTTTTCCCTGCTGGCCATTTCAAGTTATCTTGACAAATTATTCCTTTAACCTCTTGTCTCTGGGTATGGACTGTGATGTTGATTCTTGTTTCATTTGTTTTGTTTTGTTTTGTTTTAATTAAAAATGCGATTTGGGGCCTAAACTTCAGACATCTAAAAAGTAATAATTCTTTTCATGCCGTTTGGAAATTGCAATTCTTTGAGCAACTGTGTTTTTGTCTGTATTAACAAAGGAAGAAGTCAAGAATATTTCTCTTGACTTAGACATTTCAGGTAGGTTATTTAACTTCTGCCCTCTCTTAGAAATCATCCTCTTCTTTTCTTATTGCATAGGGAAAATGAGAAACTCCCAAGATATGAAATTCTCAGAGTACTACTATAGAAATTCATGATTTGAATCACAAATAAAACAATCAATGTTGAATTTTGGTATTTACATTAAAAAACACCAAAACTTAATCTAGTTGTAACACTTGTAAATATGATCTCATTAAGATATTACTTTTAATGTAAGTTTTAAAGAATATGAAAATTTTCTTTTTTTGCAGACTCCATAATTGATCAGTCTGTAACTGGAATAGTAGTAGTATGGGCAGTGTACTTGTCTGGTACATGGCTGACCCAGGTTCGGTCAACAGCACCTCAAATGGTATCCTGAGTCCCCTAGGAGTGATGGCTGAATATAGAAACAGGAGAAAGCCCCGAACAATGCCAGATGTGATCTATAAACTAAAATAAAAATCAAACAAAACCAAAAACTGATCAATAAAGAGAATGTCCCATAAGCTATTGTTCAACTTTTATCAAAACCTATTTCAAAGATACAGTTTTGAGTGAAAAGATAAATTCAATATTTAATAACAAGTATGCTATAGAATAAAATTACAAAAGTTTTGTTTATTTAAATATATATTACCTTACAAACATCTCTTTACCTGTATGAGATGCATGATAGACAAATTATAGAGACAGAAAGTAGGATAGACTTGTTAGAACTCTTGGGTTACTGTTTAAACTGATACTAAATTTATGTTTAGGATAATGAACATTTTCTGGAAGTTATCAGTAATAATGATTGTACAAAATTGTAAATATACTTAATGCCATCAAATTCTACACTCAAAAATATTTCCTGGAATCTAGAAATTATAAATTTTGATTATATGATTGCCAAACAAATGTAGCACAAATTACTCATCAAATTATTCTAAGCACTTCCAAGTTATTTCTTGAATCTCTGAAATTATTTGTGTGATGATAGTTAAGTCTGACTTTTAATGTGTCATACCAAACTATGTCATACTTTTCCAAGTCCTCATTGATAGTTAATTTTGTTCTCTGGAACTTTCTTATAACTGGAAGATGTTTGGGTGATCCTCTACTAGAAGTTGATCCTTCCTTTGTGGCCCCACAAAAAGTCAGCCACTAATGACCTGCTTATTATAACCTTTCAGATCTACTTTGAAATACACATATTTTGTGCTACTGCCACCTAGATCATTTCAACAACCACTAAAAGTGAGTCACATCTGTGCTGGCACCGTTTCAAGGACCATTACTTGCTCCCCTGGTTGCGATGGGGTAACATAATTAGGTAGCTTGTAGTCTCAATAAATATAAGATTTCATTTTACCAACTGGCAGGGAAGTATTTCAGTATTTTTACAACAAGGATATAAGCACTGAATGCCAATCCTGGTTGGCTATTACAGTCTGCCGTGTTTAAAAGAGTTTATAAGAATAGAGAATGAAGATAGGTATTACAGTGCAGAGTTAGATATAAACAACAATTAGCTTTGACACAAATAATTTGTTTCTAGTTACTCTAACTGTGAATAAGTGTGTATGTCTATATGTATAGTTCTTAACTATAACATATATAGTCTTAGGCATTTTATTTACTATACTTACATATAAATAAAAACAAAATCTATAAAGCTATGCTTATATACTCATAAATACATATACATTCATGAATGTATAATTCAAATGACTAAATACTAGAGAGATGTTGATGTTAAAGATACATCTAAAGCATAATTCACATTATAACATTGTAAGCTACAGCTATCATTTCTTGATTACCATAGTATGAACAAAATTTTAAGTTATTTTATACTTACTATTTTTACCTTTAGCAGACAATTTATTAAAATGATAATATGGTTATTTTATATATATTTTATATTTTTATATACAATAGTGTCATTCTTTTATAGTTTTAATGTACCCAGTTACAGTACCTCATCACAACCAGAGCTCACCGAATATAGCTCATCTCAGCAATGTCTGTACCCTTCATGCACTGGGAGCAATAGTCCACTGTGATACATGTAACTAGACCAGAGGCTTTCTTTAAGGGGTGAGGGGATTCTTAGAGGTCACTCCTGAATTTTCACACAGGAATCACTTTTGGTGGGTTCAT
>PVKC010045760.1:0-11356 GCA_004027635.1 Crocidura indochinensis | reverse complement strand
AAAAAAAAAAAATTTTGACAAGGGGTTCACATCCTTAATTCCCTCATTCAAAGTTCAACTCTGTCCATAAAAGTACAGAGGAAAAAGCCCTTACAATTCTCTTTACAAAAAGTTTTAAATGAGCCAGGCACTTGCCTTGCATGCAGCTGACGTGGGTCCGATCCCCAACATCCCTCCCACCAAAACCAGCATGGCCAAAAGTGCTCCCATAAGACAGAACCAGTAGTAAGTTCTGAGCACTATTGGATATTACCCGGAATCAAATAAAAGTCTACCATTTAAAAAAAGACAAGCACACACACACACACACACACACACACAATTGTGGGGATTATGAGGTGAAGCTTTTGGTCCATCTGACTTGAATGTTGGGTGAAATTTTTCAGTCCAACCAGCAGTTCCTGGACAGAAAAGTCCCAGAATTTCAGCCTTGAAACCATCCATCAGTGGGGCCAAGCCTGGCTCAGTGCAGGGACTGGGGTTCAGGGCCCACGAGGTCAGTTGCCAGGCAAGCAAGTGCTTTCCTACCTGCTGCACTATTTCTCTGTTCCTTCTTCTATCTTTGGGTTGCCCTTTCAGTGCTTTCTGTACCCCCAAGTCAGCGGGTCCTCCCCTGAGAAGATTCTGGGTGGGACTGTCCAGCCCTTATAATGACTAAAAGTGTCTCCCCAGCTCCATTTTGCGGTCTCACATTCTCTGGGCCTCCTCTAAACCTGGTCAAGCCCCTCATCACATTTTGGGTTCCTGTTTGCTTCTCCTATATCCACACTGTCTGACATGAGCAAGATTCTCCCCTAATCATTGGGACAGAGGGTCTAGACCTTTCCTGAGGCCATGATCAGCTTAGCCAAAGTCCAAACAACCTCAGCAGCTGTTCTCTTCCCAAGAACCTGATTCATGGCTCTGCCAAGCCCCCAGGCCAACAAAGAGGTGGATTCCTTTCTGGGGGGCACTAAAGAGGGCCACCTGAGAATTCAAGAAGCAAATCCCACTTCCAGCCTATGTCTCCCCCACTCCATTCATTACCTTTCCCCAAGGAGAAGCCAAGAGCACAGCTGGAGGGTCTTTACTCTAAAGTCACATGGCATCATGGTTTATTAACGCACATAGGAGGAAGGAGGGAGAGAAAGAGAGAGGGATAGTTAGAGGCAAAATAGAGACAAAGATAGGCTGAGAGATAGAGACAGAGGTAGAAATAGAAAGAAAAAGACAGAGACGGAGCTAGAGAGAGAAACAGACAAAGAGACAGGGAGAGAGAGACAGAGAAACAGAGAGACAGAGATAAAGGTAGAGAGACAAAGACAGAGAGACACAGTTGAGACAGACACAGACAAAGACAGAGAGAGACAGGAAAGACAGAAACAAGGACAAATAGGAGACAGAAACAAAGTAAGGCAGAGATAGACAGGAGAGACAGAAACAAAGACAGACAGACAGAGGGAGACAGAGACTGAATCCCCTGAAGGAAGAGGTTGCACAGCCCACAGGGGCATCTCGCTGACTGTTCTTACTAACAGGAAGGTTTGGCCCCAGTTTGGCCCCAGTTTGGCCTGCACTAACAAAGGTCTCACAACAGTCAGGAGAAAGGGAAAGGGAGCCTCTGCCTGTCAGGAGCATCCAACTTCCCTGGACTGAGAAATGCCAGGTTAGAAGGGCCTCTGTTTCTGCCACATCAGACTGGCAAACGTCCAATATATGGAATGTTCTGTCCTAACAAAGGCCCAGCGTAGTGAGATGGGGGAGACTCTGGGTTCACATTGCACCAGTTGAGAGGGATCTGAGCGAACCCCAAACCAAGTTCCACCCAGGTCTTTCTTCCCCACTATGCCAAGGGAAAATGTCTCCCGTATCCTCTGGTTATTGTTTGCACACACACACACAAAAAAAATGAAAACAGTGCATAAGAGAAAAAAACAAAGCGTGAATTAGCCTCCTGCTTTAATGATGCAAAAACTGGTTTTTAGGGGTTTTTTTTGGTTTTTTGTTTGTTTGTTTTGGGTTTTGGGTCATACCCTGCAGCGCTCAGGGGTTACTCCTGGCTCTATGCTCAGAAATTACCCCTGGCAGGCACAGGGAACCATATGGGATGCCGGGATTCGAACCACCATCCTTCTGCACGAAAGGCATGCGCCTTACTTCCATGCTATCTCTCCGGCCCTGGTTTTCAGTTTTAATGATGCAAAAAGAATCTTTGACAACTCAAGATCAAAATCCTGGGGTCGGGCGGTGGCACTGAAGGTAAGGTGCCTGCCTTACCGTGCTACCCTTGGACGAACCACGGTTCGATCCCCCATGCCCCATATGGTCCCCCAGGCCAGCCAGGGGCGACTTCTGAGCGCATAGACAGGAGTAACCCCTGAGTGTCACTGGGTGTGGCCCAAAAACAAAACAAAACAAAACAAAAAGATCAAAGTCCTTTTTTGGGACCAGAGTGATAGCACAGCATTTGCCCTGCATGTGGCTGACCTGGGATGAGCCAGGGTTTGATTCCTGGCATCCCATAGGGTCTCCTGAGCCTGCCAGAAGAGATTTCTGATCACAGAGCCAGGAGTAATCTCTGAGTGCTGCCAGATGTGCTCCAAAACCTAAATAAATAAATGAATATATTTTTTGGTTTGAGAGCCACACACAGTTCATGCTCCCAGTTCACTTTTGGCAGTGCCCTGGACACCATTTGGGGACCCAGGGACTGAATCTGGGTCAGTAACATGTCAGGCCATCACCTTAACCACTGAACGGTCTTTCCCACCATCCCCAAGTTGCATTTTAAAACTTAACATTGCTCCTTAAAAGAAGCATCTAGATTTTCCAATGCCAAAGACTGCTGGATTTCTGCTTGATGCTCTGTGAAAACTCTGTGAACTTCCTGGGTGCTTTTCTCACCCCCAGACAATGAGCCAAACAACTGGCAGATCAGACCATTTCTTGCACTCAGAGACTGAGATGAACAGGTCTAACTCAGGCGGGAACCCGCCCCGAGCGGCCAGAAGACGGCGCTGTGGGACCAGAGTCCTGAAAAAATCAACGTAGGAACCGCAGGCATGGACAGATCCCTAGAGGAACTATTGACAGGCTGACTCCTCTCAGGGGCCATGAAGGATGCTCACAGCAGAAATGGGGAGCAGCTGAAGCCTGGGATCTCCTGGCTCCATGCTCAGAAATTGCTCCTGGCAGGCACGGGGGACCATATGGGGCCCCGGGATTCGAACCGATGACCTTTTGCATGAAAGGCAAACGCCTTACCTCCATGCTATCTCCCGGGCCCCTGAAGCCTGGGATGTCATGGAGAGGTGAAGAGCCTAGGAGAGGCACCGAAAGTTCCCTATTGCCCCTCTTCTCTCCATTACCCAGGAAGACTTTGAGGAACCCTCCCCATCCTCTGAAAACAGATTCTGACCCACCAGTCCCCCACTTAAGAGCTGAGGGAGCCCTGCATGAAGGGCAGAGATCCAACGTGGTCGGCATTTCCCACTGAGAGAAGAGGCCAGTTTTAGGCACTGTCCCCGCAAAACACAGCAACCCCCGAAGACAGAAACCAAACAGCAGGGACACTCCTCCTACTGTACTCTGTCCCTAACTCCATGACACAGGCTGGAAAAATCTGAACACCTTAGGGGAGGTGAGCTTCAGGGGAAGGAGGTGATTATTGGGGAAGGTAAAAATTGGGGGAGGTGAGCATGGGGGAGGTGAATATGAGGGGAGGTGAGCATTGGAATAAATGTTCTCTCTCTATAGATATAGATATAGATATTTTGGTTTTTGGGCCACAGCCGGTGATGCTCAGGGGTTACTCCTGGCTATGCGCTCAGAAGTCGCTCCTGGCTTGGGAGAGCATATGGGAAACCAGGGGGGGGGGGTCGAACCGCAGTCCGTCCTAGGCTAGCGCAGGCAAGGAAGGCACCTTACCTCCAGCGCCACCGCCCGGCCCCAATGTTCTCTATATTGATTGAGATGGGCACAGAGTAAAATTCGCATTGAGAGTGGGACACGGAGTAAGAAAGACCCTTTGGGACAGCTAGTCTCCTTCCTCAGCACAAGGCAACAGAGACTTAGTGCCCTCTGAGGTAGCCCGAACTACAAAATCAAACATGGCACCCCTGCCATGAAGGTTCAGGCCTCCATGATCAAGCAACTAAAGGACATGGCGAACCAACAAACAGTCTCAAAGATAAGAATGATCCCCTGCTCAACTCTTCTGTTGAACCAGTCTTTGGGCTTCCAACAGAAAACTGAACACAATGGAGGAAGAGGACAAAACATAAGTCATCAAGACACAGTCAATGGATAGAAGCAGACAGGAGCAACATCTTGATGGGCATTAACATATTTTTTGTACCACTTTTTCTCCCCTAAAACAGCGCGTCTTATGGAGTGAATGCCGCCTGGAGCTGAAGCCTGAGTGCAGGGGAGGAGAGCATCTAAAAACTATGTGTGTCTTATGGTCAGGTGTGTCTTACAGAGAAAAATATGGTATCAGCCAGAAAATCGAAAATAAATGGCAGGATTTTGGGGGTCTTTCAAGTTTTAGGGAAACCAGGATAAAATGTACAGCCATGAAGGGAATTTTAGCAAAGAGAGGCAAAGTCTAAAAAAAGAGAAGATGGATGAGGCGGCTAGGCATGGAGGAAGAGGAGATGGAGGCTGACAGTGAAGACACAGACCAATCCGATACCACTCCAGAGAGAAATACTGAGCAGAAGATGCCCGTAGAAATTGCAAATACTGCGCCTCAAAGAGAGAGAAAAAAAAGTGGAAAATAGAACAGAATTAAACACTGTAACAAGGTTAGACCATCTAACTTAGATAAAAATTGAAAATTCAGACTGTCAGGAGATCAAATAGGTAGGAGAGATAATTGAAAAGATAATGGCGAAGAGCATGCAAAAATAGTGGCACAGAACTGCAAATCCATCCAGGCAAGAGAAAAGCCAGCAGGAGAGAGAGAGAAAAGAGACGGAGGAGGATGAGAATGGATGACAGGAGAGGGAACTAAACATAACCCAATGGATGGAAACGAAGAACAAAGAGAAAAATCTGAAGGCTGAGAAAAATGGGACCAAAAAAGTCATGCCAAGAGACAAAGACAATGAAACATCACCTTGAAAGAAGGAAAGAGAATACTTATCAGCTCAAAACTTTATTTAGGCATCAAGGGGGGAAAATTATCCAGAAAAGTTCAAACAAAAAAATTATAACAGTTAAGCAGCCCCAGGAAATAGTAGTACGAGTTCTTTCAAAGATTCTTGAGGACAGAGAGAATAAGAATATTCTGGGCCATTTGGAAAAAGGAATATGACTTAAATCCTCAAATGCTACTGGAGCTGAGAAGGAAAATGGATGAGTTCTTGGAAACGTCAGCGCCCTTCTGAAGGAACAAACAGGTGTCGTCAGAAAGTCCCTAAGGTTGTCACAGGCCTGAACAATACAGAGTTCATAGAATATTCACCCAACTACCAAGGACACACCTTTGAGAGACTCAGCAGGGTCTGTCCTATCCTCATTCTCAGAGATAGAGCCATTTTCCAACAGGCAATCATTTCAATAATAGTGTGTTCCACACACACACAGCAGATCCAACCACAAATCAAAACCAGAACGATATCTGGAAAACCCTCAAATATTTAGAAATTTTCAACACCCCTGGACCCAAAGAGGAAGTAGCGAGGAAATTGGAAAAATAGTTTGACCTGAATAAAAATAAAACCTACCAGTCCCAACACATGAGCTAAGCCCCCAGCTTGGAGGAAGAATTGGTAGCATCAGGTCAAGGTCAGACAAGCAGCTGAAAAGGGCAGAGTACAGGAAAAGGGAAAAGATTCCATGAAAATGACAATATAAACATAAGGGGAAACCTCATTGAATCCAAAACAACTACTTTCTCTGAAAAAAAAAAAAAAAGAAAGAAAGGGGTCAGAGTGATAGTGCCCTGGTAGGGCATTTGCCTTGCACGTGGGTGACTCAGGACAGACTGATCCCTGGCATCCCATATGGTCCCTGGAGCCAGGAGTGATTTCTGAGGGAAGAGCCAGGAGTAACCCCTGAGCACCACCTGGTGTGGCCCCCAAACAAAAACAAAAACAAAAGAAAGCAAGCTGATAAATCTCTAAACTACACTGGTCAAGAAAAATGAGTAAACATGCAATCCTTAGGTTGCAGGGCATAAGGGAGGGAATTTGGGGCCACACCCAGCAATGTTCAGAGGTCATTCCTGACTCTGTGCTCAGAGAGCACTTTTGGTAGTATTCAGGGGACCATATTCGGTGCCAGACATATAACTTGGGTCATTTACATGCAAGACAAATGCCTACTATAATCCTGTGCTATCTCTCCTGCTGTAGCCTGAAGTCCTATAATACATAGTGTCTGATCACTGATGGCGCAATCATGACAAAACACATTAGCATTGACTTGAGCCAATGCAGAGACAGAGGTTGTTCCTGGGCCACAAGACCCGATACTGTTCACTGCACTGACCTGTCTATTCAGTGCAATCCCGAGCACACAACAGGCCTGGCCTTTCCTGGGGTTCTGCAGCATCTCCACCTACCCTACCCAACAGCAAACACCAGCACCCACCTCCATCATTGTCACTGAAGGGGGCAGAGCTGTCCATGGCGACGGTTGCCCATGACTGGCAAGGGCTTCTGGGAGAAAGTGGCTGAGTGTAATCCTTCCCCCAATGCCCTTCTACCTAAACTTTCTTTTGAGATGTTAATCCCACCTGAATGATCAGACCTACCCAACACCTGGGATGGGGTGAACTGTTTTAAATTAAAAAAAAAAAAAATTCGGGGATGGGCGGTGGCGCTGGAGGTAAGGTGCCTGCCTTGCCTTGTGCTAACCTAGGACAGACCACGGTTCGGTCCCCCGGTTCCCCATATGGTCCCCCGTGTCTGCCAGGCGACTTCTGAGCGAATAGCCAGGAGTAACCCCTGAGCGACATCGGGTGTGGCCCAAAAACCAAAAAAAAGAAGAAAAAAAAAATTCGGGTGCCAGAGAGATAGCATGGAGGTAAGTTGTTTGCCTTGCATGCAGAAAGATGGTGGTTCGAATCCCGGCGTCCCATATGGTCCCCTGGACCTGCCAGGAGCGATTTCTGAGTGAACTCCTGAGCGCTGCTGGGTATGGCTCAAAAAAAACAAAACAAAACAAAAAAACAAATAATAACAACAACAAAAATCTGGCCCAGAGAAGCTAGAGTAGAAGCAAAGGGACAGAGAGGGGCAGCAAAAAGCTTAGCAGAGAAAGCATATGTGAGGAAAAGCACATGGCACACAGAGCCATGAAATAAAAGCAAGCTAGCTGACTCTGATGAAACTTTTAACTGACTGCTTGTGAATTATTTCTCCACCATTACTCTGCATCTTTAGACCCACCAGTCAAACGGGCTAGAGGTGCAGTGTCAGGGAAGGACTCACCCAACACGTAGACTTTATATTTTATTTTTTATTCAACAGCAGAGGCTCTTTCATGGCATGCACACTTCCCCTCCCTCTCATCCTGCACCTCCCAGCAATGCTTCCAGCTTCCCTGCAGGCTAAGAGCCCTCTGCATTCTCTGCAACCAAGCACTAGCACCTCTGCTCATCAATTAGAGATCTGGTGCTGATGTCTAAGTAGTTCTCACATCCATGGAGTCAGGCCATGTGCTCACAGAGCCTAGTTCAAACCCCACCTTAGCCAGCCCCTACTTTTTGCGTTGGCAAAGGACCATGGCCTGTTTGATCTTCCCATGGCTGCTGTAATAGCCATCACCTGCTACACCACCCCAGGGCCTTTACCAGAATGACTGTGTCACTGGGATTCCTGGATGAGAAGGGTTCAAATCCTTGTCACATAGCACAAATGGTCGCTACTCCCGGTTCCTGGGAGAATCTGCTGGCTTTCTTTGCCTGGCCTCCTGTTCCTGTGATGTGCCTTGGCTCATGTCTCCACCCTTCATGGGTCTCCACTTACATCAAGCAGCACTTTCTCTGCTCCCACCTGCTCTCTGATAAGGCACCTTGCCCTTATCTGACACTGGTTCCATCTGGTCAATCTAAGCTGATCTTTTTTTTTTTTTTTTTTTTTGGTTTTTGGGCCACACCCAGTGACGCTCAGGGGTTACTCCTGGCTATGTGCTCAGAAGTCGCTCCTGGCAGGCACAGGAGACCATATGGGAACCAGGGGATCGAACCGTGGTCCGTCCTAGGCAAGGCAGCAGGCACCTTACCTCCTGCGCCACCTCCCGGCTCCCTATAAGCTGATCTTTTGCTTTAAGATCCTTAACCACATAGATAAAGACCCTTCCTTCCTTCCTTCCTTCCTTCTTCCTTTCTTTCCTTCCTTCCTTCTTTTATTACTTCTTTCCTTTGTTTCTTCCTTTCCTTTCCTTGGTTCCTTTCTTCCTTTCTTTTTTAAGAGATTTGAAATCACTGTGACTTACAAAGTTATTCACAGTTGAGTTTTAGACATAAAGTGTTTTAACACCAATCCCACCAGTGTCAACCTTCCTCCACCCATTTTCCCTGAGTCCATCCCATGCCACCACTACCACCCACCCTAGACTGCCTTCATAACTTTTTAAGTTTGGTTGTTCAAATTTTGGTCTCATGATTTAATTGTTGTTGACTCCATGGCTTGGATATGTAGCTCTGTCCTTAACACCATCAGTGCAACTGAATCCCCTTGGCCCCCGTCCCCTTTATTTCACATCCTCCTTTACTCAATTTCTTTCTTTCTCCTCACTCTACTCTGGGGTCAAGAGTGTTCACAACAACCCCCACTTAAACCATTGCATTTCTTCATGAAGTTATTCTAAAGACCACATATAAGTAATTCCATTCTGTATTTATCCCTCTTCTGGCTTACTTTAGCTTTGTTCTTTCATAGAGAGGCTGGGAGGGCTTCTGGGGAGTTGGGAGAAATTTGATAATGAAAGGCTATAACCCTAAATGTGTCCTGGGTTTGAGTAGATAATATTGCTCACATGGGAAATTAGAAGATGCGTATTAAGGGCAACAGGGCACTTGCTCATCCTGAGAATCCATCAGCCAGACTGGAGGATCGATAGATGAGGCAGAATTGGATTAGACAGAAGAAGCAAAGAAGGGATGTCTGAGGCTCTGTCATGCTGAAGGTGAAGGGTAAAGGAGCCCAAACCAGCCTGGCTCTGATTTCTGCTGGGAGATGGCAGCCCAAAAGGGAGGAGGGCATTATGCCATCACCAGGAATGGGGGCAAGAACAAAGCATCTCCCCATGGACAGGCCAAGGAATGTGTCATGGGTTTGACAGTAAACTCACCTATGATGTCCGTGAGGGGGCAGAGTTGTGAAGAGAAGGGTTTCCCCATGGAAGTTGGTGTTGGATATACAGACACATAGGAAATAAATACTCTTAGAGAAATAAAAAGCTGTTGGCACCCTTAGGGAATGCCCTCTTTTGGGGAGTCCTGTATCCACTCTTGTATCTGACCCCTCTCTCCAAAGAAGACAATCCCCAGAGACCTTGGCACCAGCTGCCCCCAGGCCCCTTGGATATGTAAAGGCCTATAGGGCCAAGTAGAAGAGCAAAGAGGCAATTATTAATGCTTGTTCTTGTTCCTCTGGGTACTGTTCCTGAGCAATAAATACTGTGATTGGAGGATAGTTGGGGCTCTTAGTCCACAAGGCTGTGAGCCCCCTGGCCCCATACTTTTCTCTCTAATGTCTCTCTTGTTTTCTTAGTTCTTGCAGTGCCCCTATTTCAGGCCCATTCACCCTTGGCCAGGTCCCAGCAAGTTGAATTGAAAACAGGAATAACCATTCGGAAAAGACTGTTGGAGGATTGACGGACATGAGAAGGTGCTTAGCTGGCCCAGAGCACATGTAGCTAATCCTTGCCATGGGCTGAGTCCTTTCCTAGGGGACAGTTTGCACTTACTGTAACTCCCCAAGAGGCATCTCAGCCTCTCCCTGAGCCTGGCACAGTCTCTTTCTACAGGCTGACACTGTGTCCTTCATCTTTGCAAACGTGTTGCTTGGCATGTCCTGGGCTGTGGCAGTGACAGCAGCAGCAGCAGCTGGTCCAGACTTCGAGGCTGTTGCTTATCTAATCACTCAATAATTAGCTGACATTTCGAGAGGCCTCCAGGGCCTGTTTTCAAGAGCTGGGCTGACAGAAGGCGCCAGGGGTAGAGTGCCTGGCAGTGCATGTGCTGGGCTGTGTTGGGCCCCTGAGAAGGTTCCCAGGTTCCTGGGGCACTGATAGAGCTGATAGAGCTTTGGACATCTCAAAGGTGCCATGTCTAGTTTCCAGAGGAACCTGCAAACATGGCCGATCCCCCCAGCCAGTGCTGTCAAATTCATGGCCCCAGGAACAAAGCATGGATGAACCTCAGGTTTGCTTTCCCCATCCCGGAAGAAAAAAATTGGGGTTGCTAGCTCTGAAGTGATTTTATTACAAGCTCCGATCTTGTTTTTGCTTGTTTGTTTGTTTGTTTGTTAATACATCTTTTGTTTTTGGGACACACCAGGGGACCTGGCTCTGCACTCTAGAAACACTCTTGGTGATGCTCAGGGGACCATTTGGGATGCCAGAGATCAAATTTGTGTCAGCTATCATTCTGGCACTTTTAAGTAAAAATTTTAATTAGAACACCATGGGATATTGTAAAATCGTTCCATGCACCATATCTCCAACCCCAGGTGAACAAGTCTATCTCAGGGTCACACATAAAATAATTCAAATCAGGCTGAGGGTGAAACCTATATTCTGGCAGTCTTCTTTGTATCTCCACCATGCTGCCTGCCAGAACTGTTTTTATTGAGTCCATAGACCACCCCCAGGTGGGGCAGTAAGGACATAGTAAAGGCAGATAGCTCAGGCTATCCTGAGCCAGTCCCACCCAGGTTTGTAAGACAATCTGTTTGAGGGTAAAATCAAGCTGTCAACAAACAAACAAAGGAACCAGGACTAATCCTTGTTTTGGGTAAGATAAGGTGTAACTTAACAAGACAGAGTTAAAAAGTTGATAGCTGCATTTCAGTCATGCAATGTCCATAAATGTCCAACATTTATGTCCCTTCACCAATGCACATTTCCCACCACCAACGTCCCCAGTTTCCCCTCCCACCACCAGCTTCTGGACAGATTTCTCTCTCTCTTTCTCTCTCTCCCTCTCTCTTGTTTCTCTTTCTCTCTCCCTCTCTCATCTTGTTTCTCTCTCTCCCATCTTCTTTCTTTCTCCCTCTCTTATCTTGTTTCTCTCTCCCTCTCTCTCATCTTGTTTCTCTCCCTCTTTCTTTCTCTCTTGTCTCTCTCTCTTCCTCTCTCTCATCTTGTTTCTCTCTCTCCCTCTCTCATTCTATCTCTCTATCCCTCTATCTATCCATCCATC
>PVKC010045759.1:0-11356 GCA_004027635.1 Crocidura indochinensis | reverse complement strand
TCAACAGAACAGGAGTTAATGGTACTTTCCGCTACATTGTTAAAGCCATTTATCATAATCCCATAGTAAATACCATACTCAGTAATAAAAAACTCAAAGCCTTCCATCTAAGATCAGACACAAGACAATGCTTCCCACTATCACCATGACTATTTTTAAGTTATTTTAAATTTATATTTAAAATATTTTTCTTTCATTAAAAAACAGTGATTTATAAATTTATTCACATTTGAGTTTTAGGCATATATTTTAACACTAATCCCATCAGCAACGTAAACTTTTACTACTAGTATTTCCATATTTCATTTCCCCCATCCCCAACTTCTTGCCTGCCTCCTTGACAGGCACATTACAAAGTTTGGTGGTTTTAGCTTACATTTTATATCTTCAGTGTTGATTAAATATGTTTTGCATATATAGACATACTACTCTCCCACATGACCAACATTCCCTTTTTTTGGGGGGGGGTCACACTCGGCAGTGCTCAGGGGTTACTCCTGGCTCCATGCTCAGAAATTGCTCCTGGCAGGCACGGGGGACCATATGGGATTCGAACCGATGACCTTTTGCATGAAAGGCAAACGCCTTACCTCCATGCTATCTCCCGGGCCCAACATTCCCATTCTTTTTTTTGTTTTGTTTTGTTTTGTTTGTTTGTTTTTGTTTTGTTTTTTTGGTTTTTGGTTCACACCCGACAGTGCTCAGGGGCCACTCCTGGCTCCACGCTCAGAAATTGCTCCTGGCAGGCACGGGGGACCATATGGGGCACCGGGATTCGAATCGATGACCTTTTGCATGAAAGGCAAACGCCTTACCTCCATGCTATCTCCCGGGCCCCGAAACATTTCCATTCTTATATTCTTTCTTCCCACCATGATATATTTTCCTTCTCTGTTCTCACTAAACTCTGGGGTCAAGAATGATTTAGCAATTCTCTTTACTACATTATATTTTTTAATCCACTTACACTATATAACTTCAATAAGCCTCACTATTAAATATTCTGGAAGTAAGTAGACTGGAAGTTTTCTCCATAGCTATTAGGCAAGGAATATTATTAAAGGCATCCTGATTGGAAAAGAAGTCAAATTCTCACTTTTTGCAGATGACATGAGATAGCACCTAGAAAGCCCTGAGCATTCCACAATAGGCTAAAACAATAGGCTTCATAGTAAAGTGACAGGTAACAAATCATTGCACAGAAACCCTTGGTTTTTCTATATGTAAATAATGCAATAGAAGAGAGAGAAATGTAAAAATAACCAGTAGTTTTCACAATTGTTTCTCAGAAAATCAGAAGAGTTGAAAGACTTATAAAAGAGGACATAACAAATGGAAATATATGCCTTACTCAAAATGACAATCTTGCCCAAAGTACTATATAGATTTACTGTAGTCCCTATAATGATACTCAGAATAATTTTTAAAACATATAATAAACACTTTTGAATTTTATTTTTTTTCTTTTTAATTGTGATCTACAGAGTCCTTCATAGTTGAATTTCAGATATATAATGAGGCAGGGCCCTTTCCACCACCAGTGTCAACCTTCCTCCACCACTGAACCCAGAGTACATCCTATCCCATCACCTTTCTTTAGTCCTTGTCTCTTAGTTTTATATAAAAGTGTGGGAATATGGAGCCGGAAAGATAACGTGGAGGTAAGGCGTTTGCCTTGCATGCAGAAGGACAATGGTTTGAATCCCCGCATCCCATGTGGTCCCCCGAGCCTGCAAGGAGTGATTTCTTTTTTTTTTTAATTAATATTTTTTATTTGAGTAACATGATTATAGTTGGGTTACAGTTACAAACAGATCACTCCCTTCACCAGTGCAACATTCCCCCGCCCAATCCCTGCCTGTATTTGAGACAGACATTCTACTACAGTTATTTGCTTTTAAGTTCAGTAAATTGTTTGTTTTTTTCTTTCTTAAAGGATAAGGGTTAAAGAAAAAATAGTAAAGGTGTGACAGTGGTAATCGCCGTTGTTTGTCTAGGCCCAGAAAAATATGGGAAGAACAGAAAAAAAAATCCTTGGTCTGATTACAAGAGGTCCTCACCCCAGAGGTTTATTGGCATAAGACTGACTCTGGGCTACTGGCATACCAGTTTGTCCAACACTAGTCATTCTCCACAGGCCTGGTGAAACTTTTTCACATTTTAGCTGTTGTTGGTATCAGGTTCCTATATTTAAAGATTCTAGATTTTGTGCATTTCTTTCATCGAAGTCAGGCTGATGTGGAGCATCCTTTAGTTTCAGCACACCATTAGACGCGGAGCAATCTGCCTTGCAAGCAGGCTGCTGCTGAGTCGTCTGGCATCACCCATACACACCTGAACAATGGACACCATCTATGGAAACAACCACAATTGTCTACAAAATTACCAGGATCCAAATCTCTACCAGGGAAGACTGTTCTAGCATTGACTTACTCCAAGGAGCGATTTCTAAGCATAAAGCCAGGAGTAACCCCTGAGAGCTGCCGGGTATGACCCAAAAACCAAAAAATAAAAAATAAAAAAAATGCGGAAATATGTGGTAAAATAGAGTAATCTGTATCCCAAGGTTCTATGAAAAAAGGAGGGATCCCCAGTTTAAAAGAGAAGAGAAAAAATACAATTTAAAAAAAGTATGTGTGTGTGTGTATGTGAGAGAGAGAGAGAGAGAGAGAGAGAAAGAGAGAGAGCAAAATATAGGGAAATAGGCAGAGCAAAAATCAAAAATATAGGAAAAATAGAAAGGAAAAACTGTTAACCTAAAAACAGGAAGACCTTATCCATGAAACATCCTGTCATAAGCCTAATAACAGGCTCCAGGCATACTAAGTTATCTAACCCCAAAGTTTTTCTCTGAGGTGCCAGTAAAAGCTCTTCACAATCTTCACAATGGTTGTTGCTTTCAGGTTCCTGTAGTTAGGATCCTGGTTTCTGTACAGATCCTATGTCGTCGAAGTCAAGGTGACATGAAGTGTCTTCTGGTTTCATCTCACCATTAGGTGGGAATGCAGAGAATCCTTCCCTGAAAGCAGGTTGTTGCTGTTACCAAGTTGTCAAGATGTCATATGATCCTACTTTGGAGTCAATGCCAGGACAGCAGTAGGGCCTTTTCTCATAGGAGTCTGATTAGTGCTAGTATAGAAAATCATGCTGTTTCCACAGATGGGATCCAAGTTTCAGGGGTGGATGGTCAATGTCCAATGTTCTGAAGCCTAAACCAAATCACTATGACAAGTCAAACACTTTTGAATTTTATACAACTCCAAGATTAGGCAAACTAATCCTAGGGAAAAGAATATGGAAGATGCATCACCAATTTTATATTGCATTATAAAACAGTAGTGATTAAAACAGTATGGAACTTAAATAAAGACAGATTCTAAAACCAAAACCAAAGGAAGAGAATTGAGTTGAGAGTTCCAAAGAAAGATCCTCAAATATATGGACAGTTAATATTTGACAAAGGAACAAATTGCATTAAATAAAGCAAAGAATGCATCTTTGACAAAAGGTATGATGGATCCCTTTCAAACATGCACAAAAGTCTAATAAGGGGCCCAGGAGATAGCATGGAGGTAAGGCGTTTGCCTTTCATGCAAAAGGTCATCGGTTCAAATCCCGGTGCCCCATATGGTCCCCCGTGCTTGTCAGGAGCGATTTCTGAGCATGGAGCCAGGAGTAACTCCTGAGCACTGCCGGGTGTGACCCAAAAACCACAAAAAAAAAAAAAGAAAGAAAAGAAAAGAAAAGAAAAGAAAGTAGGGTAAATACTGATAGTGGAATACTATTCAGCTATTAGAATGCCAGCCCATGAATATGTTGCCAGCATACATATTTTCCCTGCATCTCCCCTCTGGAGGTGTGTATTTTCATAATAAAGTATGTTACTGAAGCTCTCTATGCCTTTAGAGAAGCCCATACTTGCTCTTGATCACAACTCTCTCTCTTTCTCTCTCTCTCTCATTCTCTTCCTTGTCTTTCCTTTCTCAAAATTTCTGAAGAAAACCTGATTTTCCTCTAAAAAGTTACATCTATGGTATACAGAAACATAGTAAGGAAACAATAAATGCTAAGTGGCAACAGAAACTAAAAACTGGTCTGTATTAGGAAGCAATTACTGCAGGGAAAATGTGGTAGGGACATCATTGTAATGGTGGAGGGAAGCTGTCACTCTGTTGGAGAATGTGTTGAAACGTCTAATACAGGAACCCCAGGCATTATCTATATTGTAAGCCAAAGAGCCTAAAATACATGTTTTGAAAAATTAAAAGAAAAGATGTACGGGGAAAAAAGAAATAAAAACAAACTAATCCTAATCATTAATGATGCTTCTATTTGAATAATGAAAATTTCTTCTAAAAGTTTCTGCACAGTATTAACTTGTTTAATTCTACTCTGCTAAACATTTGTTTAACCAATTAATATTGATTAAGTGCCAATTATATATCAGTGCTGGTTTATTATAGTTCTATCTGAGCATTTCTATTTTTGCATATACATAAATTAATCACAAGATTGAAGCTACTTTCTTGCAGCTGTCAGAGGAGTGTGAATTTCTGCTGACGAGGTCTTGTGCACCCTTCTGTAATTTCCATGGTGTGAACCTGCTTGCCAGTTTCTCTGTTTCTCCATCATTCTCCTGCCATCGTTGCAGTCTCATGAATGCACTAGAATAGATTCATATTACCTAGAAAGGGCATCAGCAAAAGGATGCAGAAGTGTCATGAAATTGCCTACCCCTAGGGAATGGGTAAGAAATGGATAGTAAAATGCAAGTGTTACACAAAATAATTCTTTATATTCAGGAGAGGGGTGATTATCAAATTAAGAAAGGAATGATGAAGGTCAAAAGAAAGGAAGAGAAGAAGAGAGGAAGGGAAGGTATTTTCTAAATTAACTCTTGTTGTTATGCCTTACTTCTAAGTGTCCTTCTGGACAAGCATGATTTGTGCTCTATATTTTAATTTTGTAAGACCTCTTGGCGCTCAGGGATCACCTTTGGTGTTGCTAAGGGGCCATGGGTTGTTCCAGGGATTGAACTGGGCCACTAAATTCAAGGCAAGTGTCTTACCCCATGTACTATCTCCAGCTCCACAAGTATGTTTTTTGAAAAGTGAGTTATGCTGTGAAGTACGAATGGTACCAGAGTACAAAAGGGAAGTTGTATTGTTATGTCAAATTATATTCTTGTTAATATTTATCTGGACTTGGCTTTTCTCTAGCCTTGATTGACCTTTCTTTTCTTGTAAGTCAGTTTCTTATAAAGAAACTTTAAACTTTAAAGTCAGTTCTTTAAAATTTCTATAAAGATCTAGACAATTATCTTAAGAATGACTTCACTTACAGTAGTTCTATGGCCTTGTAGAAATTATCTGGACATCTTTCTAGGAGAAGGAACCATCCTTATTCTGCTATCATCTCTTGGATTTAGTCTGGTTCTCTACATATAGCTAAGACTTCCGCGAAATGTCCTAGACATCAAAGCATGCAGGTACCCCACAAAGAACTTTCTTTGAAGTAGTATGAGGCTTGGAGAGGTAAAAAGTATCTTGATAAATTTGACTATCAGATTGATTGCCCACATCATCACATTTAAGCCACAAACTCTTCTGAAATGTATGGCATCCATGTATTATTCCCATCTTGCAAGAATCTAGAAGGACTGCAGTCAATGGAAGTCACATAACTCAGCACTGTTGGGGTCAAGGTTAAAATTTTTATCCTGCTGACTTTCAAATCTGTCTATCCTTTCTTTTCTCTGCACGTTTACAATCAGAATTGATCAAAATTCACATGCCTCTAGAAAACCATGGTTCAAATGGTTCAAAATGGCAGCTGCTGGCAGCAGTGTATCCGTGATATATTTGTTTGGTTCACAAAGGCCCGCTAAACAGTGGAATGAGCTGCTAACATTTATAAGTTGATGGTTTCTCATTGGTTCATAGCATCACAATGCTGGGTGGCAGTCAGAAGCTCGTGCTCCTTTCAGGTGGAACATCTGCTGTGGGTTTGCTGCCTACATCCTTCTGGCTCTCCTTCCTTATTTATGTTAGTTTTCAGGTTGAAAGGGAAAAAACAAACTTTTGGATGATGCAAAATGATACAGTCAGTTCTTGAATGATTAAAATCCAAACACAGTGCTAATAGATTTTGCAAAGCAACGTATTATCAGGTACACTATGTAAAAGTCATCTCTTATCGGTACAAAAGGCTTTATCAGAAATTTCTAAAATGATGAGCTCATTTCAACCATGATTCTTTTATTAAGACTTTGAATTGAATGCTGCTTCCTCAAAATGCTTCTGTTACAGAGTCAAGTTTCTCAGTTTTCCATGATCTTTTATTGGCTCAAGGCTGCTATGGTAATGTGGGAGGCTAAGAATGTAATAATCACAGTGTATATATGTTGTTTATGTTTGGAGGGTCTGAGAAGCCTGGGTTGTAGCCCTATCTCTACCAGCTGTGCATATTTTGTGTACCTGCTCAACCTTTCTGGGCCTTAGTTTCTTTTGGGCAAAAGGAGTCATGGATAGAAGTTTGCATGTGTGCACGTGTGTTTGAGAAACAATACATATTTATAATATGCAGTATAATAAATACATATATGTATTTATTTATAAATAAATACAATTTATGTTTATATTACTTACGCATACCACTTGGCTCAATAATATTGTATTAGAGTTATTATTCACTTTACATTTATAGTAATCATTGATAAACTCTTTTGTTAAGTTTCTATCAATCCTGACGTGTGTGTGTGTGTGTGTGTGTGTGTGTGTGTGTGTGTGTGTTTATGTATTTGGTCCACACCCTGCAGTACTCAGAGGCTATTCCTGGCTTGATGCTAAGGAGTGACCCTGGCAGTACTCAAGGGACCATATGCACTAAATCAGACCAGGGCTAGCTGCATACAGTCTTATCTCCTATACTATATCTCCATCTCACTATTTCCTAGTATTTCTTGAAAAGTCTTATGACATCCAAGAGGCCAGTGCCCTAAGGTAGGTGACATTTTCCTTTTAGGGAAACAAGAGCAGTATTATTTACCTTCACTTAGAAAGGTGGAATTATTTGTACACAGTTGCCATCATGCAGACTGTCTTTGGAAACGAAGGTAATCAAAAGAGGTTAGGTGAGCTTCTCTGCAGAGCTGAGAGAGTGCTATGCTCAGTGCAATTGTCAGACTCCAGATTGCTCTCAGGACTGTCCCTCCTGAAATGGGCTTCCTTCCCTCCACACCAGGATGCCATTCATTCTTTGCAAACTGCTCTCTGCAAAAAGTAGGTACCATGTTATTATGTGGACGTGGGCAGAGATGTAGTGAGACCTCATTCTGTCCCTTCTCCTTAATCTTTCACACCTTGAACTTTGCAGTCCACAAGTGTTTCCTGTCACTTGCTATTTTACTCCTCCTTTTTTAAAGTTCTGTACTGTTGGACAGATAGGACTTCTCCAAAGGATAAAGTTGCCCAGCTAGTTCTCATCTTCTTTCTCATGATAAGGCCTGGAGCACCCCCATTCCTTATTACCCTGTGACCAACTCCGCTTGTTTTCTTCCAGTATCTATACTTCCTGTCTTTTTATTCTGAAATTTAGCAGAGTATTATAAAGAATACATTTTTCAGGCTCCCTTGCAACTACCCCCCACACCCCTGTGACTGAATTCTAACCAATAGATGAGAGGAACTATTATTGAACTCATTCTCAGAACTAGAAGGGAAACCCTTCCATCCTTCTTTATCTTTTTTTTTATGCATCAACAAGTGGCTATAGTGGATCAGAACTATCATTTACTTGTGATAAGGCCAGCACTGTAGAGAGAAAACTAGCAAGTAAAAAGGGATTCAAATCTTAAAGCTATGGAATCTCATCCTTTTCTGTTTGGCTTAGTATCCAACTATTCAACAAGAGAGAAATTAAATTTTTTTTTTTTTTTTACTTAAGTCATGTTACTTTGACAAGCATGATGACACACAATACTATTTCCATCTGAGTTGAGATTTTATCTAGAATCTGTTGATGCTGTTGATGTGTCTCCAGAACTGTGACTTGATTTGATCCTTAGGCTTTGTAAAAGGGTGGGTAGAATTTGTAATTTGCAGTAAAAGAAAAAAATAATCTGAGTTTTGCATCAAATTTTATTATGTCTTTTTTAAAATTATGTTTATGACAATGCGCTGATTAATTAGCCTCCCTAAGCCTCGCTTTCCTCATTTGAAAAACAGGATAATGTTCACTTCTTGGTGTTGTTTTGGGTATTTTATTTGGGTAAAATACTTAATTGCCTACTGTATGGTAATGCTTGAGAACTGGGCAAATATATGGATCTGAAGGGAGGGCCTTAGTAAAGAAGACAGATGGTTTCTGTACAGTTAGATGAAATCCTGAGATTTTTATGTGAATTTCTGTGTTGGTGGTAATAATGATATTCTTTGATATCTATGGTAGATGGAGGTGTGTACATCCCCGGTACAGATCTGTGTGAATCCCATCAGTACATCTCTCTGTGATTTGTCCTTCATTTTTTGAATATTTTCTATATGTAGAGCTCCCCCCAAGACCAGTAAATTTAATTCTGAATTTCTGTGTGTATTTCTGTGGTCCTACCAACGTTTATTATTATCTAGGAAGTTAGAGTATTCTTATTTTGAAAAACAAACTATTCCAACTCATTTTATTTTATGAAATCATGGTATTCTGTTACCCCTTCCCAAAGCCAAATGTTAATCTTACCTGATGGTCAGCCCTGCCCACATCTGGAAAGGGTCTGTGGTTTGGAACAAAGGGGTTGCCTCAGGGGTGAGAGAAGACTCAGCAGGGAGATGGGGAAAAGAGAGGCAGCAGGTATAGGAGAGAGACAGGTTAGGTGCAGAGAAGCTGGCTAGCTTAGAAGGAAGCCATGTGAGATATGCACATAGTGGTTAGGGTCTTAATAAAGCTACTGAACTTCATCTAACTGCTGTGGGTCATTTCTTCACCGTCACCTTGATAGCCACAAACCCACCGGATGAAAAGGGACTACAGACATCAGGCCTACTCCATGCACCGCTAAGACTATGTAATTACTGTTTAATACAAAAATATTCACATCTTATTAGTTTAAGTCAGTAAATATTTTTAAACATAGGATAAGCCTATCACACTAGCACATTCCTCAGTTTCCTGACAGCACAACATAGATAACCTCTGCCTTGGTGTTTGTCTGACCGGGATCTCCATGCCATTGTTTTGACCACTGAGTTGTTATAAATACCAACTGGAAAATGACTTCTGGGTTAGAACATATATCTGGTGTTTTCAGGAAGCAAGAGAATCTAGAAGTTTAAGTTTCTATTTTAAAAAATCAGGCCACCTGAGTCACATGCCAGCTCTAGACATACTTGCTGTGTAACCTCTGCAAGTTTAGCTTTCTGAGCTTATATATATATATATATATATATATATATATATATATATATATATATATATATATATATATATATATATATGTTTGGGAAATGAAATTCATCTCTGAGGACATTGTTATTAATTTAGGCTCTAGTGTATTTACAAATATTTGCCTATTGCCCCTCCAGAAAGCTTATATTATCAGTCCTATTGGCCACAGGAATGCTTATTCCATGTGCTTTGGTAAATAAGCTGTGAATAAAAATTTTATATCCTGGAATGGTTTGCCATATTTCCTCTCCTGCCCTACCTACTATAAGACTTTGTGCCTCTCTGTGCAAGGCTACTCCATCAGCTTGCATTCAGGAATGGAGATTACAGGCATAATAACCATTGACTGACATATAGCATAAGAAAAAAATAATTATTGGGGTCATGAGTTGTTTTGGTATAACTTCTTCTATCTGTTCTAATAGCTACATTCAACATAAACTCCTTCATGTGGAGCTCAGCACATAGTAAAGTGTTCAACAAATATTAACTGATCTTTTTCCTTGCCTTGTGTTTTTTATTTTAAATGCTGGCCTTCATGTTCAGCTTATAAAAATGGTTTCTTCTTACTTTTTCTGTCATTACAGTAAAACGCAAACTATTTCTGTCATCACTCTGTATAGTTTAAGCATAAAGCTATTATAGTGTTAAAAAAAAGATACTTTAGAAAAAGTAAATATATACCAGTATTGGGGCCAGAGAGCTAGTACAACAGACAAGGCATTTGCTTTGCATGCCTTAAACCTAGATTCAGTCCCCCCCTTTTAAATTACTGTTAGTTTTTATTATTTAAAGAAAATGCTTAGCATAATTGATGTAACTGATCATAATATATTTTGTTTCAAGATGACAGAAAGTAGAATTATTAAAAATAGAAAGAAAAACTAAACAAATAAAATGGAAGAAAGAAGTTCAGTCAAGTATATTTCGAAAATTATCGTATCTCCGATGTCATTAATACAATAGTAGAAAGTTTAGTAAGCTCTTTTTTTAAAGATAAGAGATAACAAAATACTATAAAAATGGTGTGTGAGGGAGGCCGGGCGATGGCGCTAGAGGTAAGGTGCCTGCCTTGCCTGCGCTTGCCTAGGATGGACCACGGTTAGATCCCCCGGTTTCCCATATGGTCCCCCAAGCCAGGAGCAACTTCTGAGCGCATAGCCAGGAGTAACCCCTGAGCGTCACTGGGTGTGGCCCAAAAACCAAAAAAAAAAAAAATGGTGTGTGTATGTGGGGGCCAGTTTTTGTTTGCATAGGCACAGCAAAATATGGGATAAATAGAAAGGAAAAACCTTTGGCCTAAAAACAGGGAGACCTTACCCATGAAGTATTCTGGCATAAGATCAACTCCAGGATCTAGGCATACTAGGTTGTCCAACCCCAGAGCCATTAGCTGTGGTCCCAGACAGCAATCACAGATGTTGCTGTCAGGTTTCTGTAGTTAGAGATCTTGGTTTCTGTACAAATCCTATGTCAAAGTCAAGGGTGACATGGAGCATCTTCTGGTTTCATCACACCATTAGGTGGCAATGCAGAGAATACTGCCCTAAAAGCAGGTTGCTGTTGTTGTTGCTAAGTCATCAGGGTGTCACAAGAACCCTATTTGGAGTATGTTGCTGCCAGGGCAGCAGTAGGGCCTTCCCTAATTGAAGTTTAATTGCTGGCAATGGTGTAGAAAACCGTGGTTGTTTCTGTAGATGGTATCCATGGTTCAGGGATGAATGGACAATGTCCTATCTTCTGAAGCCTAAGCAAAGTCACTATGGCGAATGTTCAAGGTGTAAGGCTCCACTGCAGTATAAAATTTGCGTGTTCCTTTCTCTGTTACTAAAGAACTTGTTTGCACATACAAGATTCCCCCTTTTTAATGTGCTTATGCAAAAAGGAACAATACCATAAAGTATTACTGGTGAGGACT
>PVKC010045758.1:0-11361 GCA_004027635.1 Crocidura indochinensis | reverse complement strand
CCCCCCAAAAAATAAAATAATTATTTTCATACAACATGTCATGGATTTCTTAAATCAAATAAAATTCTGGCTAATTATTTAAAGGCAACTTCATCATAGCCTGCTCAAGCAATCTTGTTATACTGAACAGGATTGGGGCCTCTGAGTAGTCAGAACATCTGTGGGTGTGGAGAGACAATTCAAAGGTTAAGGCACTTGCCTGACTGCAAGGAACTGCAGCCACACTGAATCCTGGCACTGCTTAGGGTCCCTTGTGGCCCCTGATTACCATTGGTATGAATCGCCCCCCACCCCCAGAAGAAAGGAGTATTTCAGATTGGTTTGGTCAATTGCTATGAGATCTTGAAAACCATAGTAACCTCCTATAACCTCCTCTACTACAACACACACACACACACACACACACACACACACACACACACACACACACACACACACGATCTTTCTATTTATCCCCTCATTCCTAACCTTTCTTCCTAGCTGAAAAATATTTAATAACTGTTAGAGAAATGTACTTAATACATGACCTTTTTTGTTTGTTTTGGGGCCACACCAGGGATACACAGGGGTTACTCTTGGTGCCTCTGCATTCAAGAATCATTTCTGGTGGTGCTTGGGGACCATATGGAATGCTGGGTGTGGAACATGGGTCAGTCTCATGTAATCACTTTACCTGCTGTCCTACCTATCTAGTCCACAGTGATTCTTAGAATAAATGAAGCTAGGCTGGAGAGACAGTACAGGCAAGGTAGTTGCCTTATAAGCAGCCAACCTGGTTTGATTCCCAGCTCTCAGGATCTCCCAAGCACCCCAGGTATTATTTCTTACTTAGCATAAAGTCAGGAACAGTCAGTCCTTGAGGGAAACCCAATCTCTACCCCCACTAAATAAAGGAGAGGATATGTGGATGAAAGGAAAGATACATGAGGGAGATAGTGAGAAGAGGCACTTGGAATAAGGCTGCAGGGATTGGAGCGATAGTACAACATGTAGGGGGTTGGCCTTACAAAAGGTAGACCCGAGTTCATTACTTAGCATTCCAGATGGTCCCCAGGTCCTCCAGGAGTAATTTCTGAACACAGAGCCAGGAGTAACTCCTAAGCACTGTTGGGTGCCCCCCCAAAAAAAACCCCAAACCAAAACAAAACAAAAACAAATAAGGCTGCAGAGTTCATGTGCATTCTCCACTGAGAAAACAAATTAGCTTTTCCCTAGTGTAGCAGGGAGACAGCCTGACAGAGAAGCTTACACGCATATACAATTTCCAAAGTCATTCATCAGTATGCAATCAGGGACCCCTCCCATGAAACTAATCTTTTGCAAAAGATGTATTTGGGGGTGATTTTGTTTCCCTAGGTCCTGCCTTGGGAACTTAAGAACCTTCACAATTCAGAAGATCTCTTCAATTTTTTATTTTGCTTTATTTTTTTGGTCATACCCAGCTGTGCTCAGGGGCTACTTCTGGCTTTGCACTCAGAAATTGCTCCTGCCAGGTACTGTGGACCACATGGGATGTCAGGAGTCAAATCTGGGTCTGTTCTGGGTCAGTCCCATGCAAGGCAAACATCCTACAGCTGTGCTATCGCTTCAGCTCCTCTCTTCAATGATTTGAGAACTAATCTTGGAATCAGAGAGATATTACGGCAGGTAGGGTCTTTTACCAGGTTACTTTAGTTTTTTTTTTCCTTTTTCTTTTGTTTTTTTTTTTGGTCTTTGGGTCACACCTGGTAGCACTCAGGGGTTACTCTTGCTTGACTTTAGGCTCAGAAATTGCTCCTGGCAGGCTCAGGGGACCACATGGGATACTGGGAATTGAACCCGAGTCCATTCCGGGTTGGCTGTGTGCAAGATAGGCAAATGCCCATCACTGTGCTATCTCTCCAGCCCCTACCAGGTTACTTTAGAAAATAGTTCAAAAGGAAAATATTTCTTCCACTTCTCTGGTCTATTCAAAATTTCTAGATATGTCTTATTCAGCTATCTCAGTGAATGGACAGCTGTCAGTTTATTGTTTGCTTTTTTTTTTTTGAGAAGCCACCTGGCTGGCTTGTCACACTGTAGGAACACAGAATATATCATCTGAATCCCTTCTGGGTACTTTAGAAACTGGACACAGAAGCAAGCATCAAACAAAATAAGAAGTAAAGAAACAGGGACCGGAGAGATAGCATGGAGGTAAGGCATTTGCCTTTCATGCAGAAGGTCGTTGGTTCGAATCCCGGCATCCCATATGGTCCCCCGTGCCTGCCGGGGGTGATTTCTGAACATAGAGCTAGGAGCAACCCCTGAGCACTGCCGGGTGTGACCCAAAAATCAAAAAAAAAAAAAAAAAAAAAAAAAGAAGAAAAGAAATAAAGGAACATAACAACATAACATGCTTCCAGATGAGAGGCCCAGCAAAGTTAACTTTTTTTTTACATATATGTTAAAATATGCCAAATAGGGCACAGAGGTAGGGTGTTTGCCTTGCACTTGACAATCCAGGACAGATGGTGGTTCGAATCCCGGCATCCCATATGGTCTCCTGAGCCTGTCAGGAGCAATTTCTGAGCACAGAGCCAAAAATAACCCCTGAGCGCTGTTGCGTGTGGCCCCAAAACAAAACAAGACAAAAAAGCCAAATAAATATATTATTCAGTTATGCAATAGTCTTCGATATGTTTTGCAAACCATGATTCCCCCCCCTTTTTTGGGGGGACCACACCCAGCAGCGCTCAGGGGTTACTCCTGGCAGGCTTGGAGGACCATATGGGATGCAGGTATCCGAGCCACCATTCTTCTGCATGCAAGGCAAATACCCTACCTCCATGCTATCTCTCCAGTCCCCCTTTCTTTATTTTTTATTTTCTTTTTTTTTGGTTTTTTGGGCCACACCCAGTGACGCTCAGGGGTCACTCCTGCCTATGCACTCAGAAGTCGCTCCTGGCTTGGGGACCGTATGGGAAACCGGGGGATGGAACTGCGGTCCGTCCTAGGCTAGCGCAGGCAAGGCAGGCACCTTACCTCCAGCGCCACCGCCCGGCCCCCCCCTTTCTTTCTTAACTGCTCTTTTAATACATCATTTGCTGCAAGCATTCTCTAAATAACAAGAAAAAACTCTCTTCAGTTCCTACTTTATATCCCTTAATGACAAAAAGGAAGAGCAAATGAATAAGTATTGTTTTCAGGAGTTTGATAAGTTTGATTTGTGGATTGAATGGTGGTTACTCAAGACACCTGCCCATGTCTTCTTCATCAGGAGCTGTGACTATTGTTATCTTATATGGCAAAAGATATTGTAAATGAAGGACCTTGAAAGGAGTTTACTGTGGATTATCTTGATGAATCTTAGATTCAATCAGTTTATCTTTTATAATAGAGATGGGGGAACTTTTTTTTTTTTTTTTTTTTTGGGTCACACCCGGCAGTGCTCAGGGGTCACTCCTGGCTCCATGCTCAGAAATTGCTCCTGGCAGGCACGGGGGACCATATGGGGCACCGGGATTCGAACCGATGACCTTTTGCATGAAAGGCAAACGCCTTACCTCCATGCTATCTCCCGGGCCCCAAGATGGGGGAACTTTAAGAGAAAAAGAGTTATGTGATTATGGAAGAAGAAATTAGAGTGATGTGCCCCAAGCCAAGAAATGCCTAAATCAATCAGGAAGGGAAGAAGCCAGGATTGAATTTGGCCTCAGGAAGGAAAATCTTTTGGACTTCTGGTAGTGAGAATACATTTTTCTTGTTTTAGTCATTCAGTTTCTAGCAAATTGTGATAGCAGCCCTAGGATATGAATGCAGTAGAGAATCAAGTGCAGCAAAATACTAATACTAGCCGGGCACCAACTACTCGAGAGGCTGAGGCTGGAGGATCGCTTGAGTCCAGGAGGAGTTCTGGGCTGCAGTGCGCTATGCAGATCGGGTGTCCGCACTAAGTTCGGCATCAATATAGTGACTCCCGGGAGCAGGGAACCACCAGGTTGCCTAAGGAGGGGCAAAACGGCCCAGGTTGGAAACAGAGCAGGTCAAAGCTCCCGTGCTCCCATGCTGATCGGTACAGTGGGATCGTGCCTGTGAATAGCCACTGCACTCCAGCCTGGGCAACATAGCGAGACACTGTCTAAAAAAAAAAAATTAATACTAGATTTATTCAAGTTTATTGACCTGACGTACTGAATTCCATTGTAGATATCCAGATCTTTACCCTTTGATTATTTGAGACACCCACTGGTACATCGGGACTACTCCTAACTTAGCATGTGGGGCTCTTTTGGGGAGGGGACGACCATGCAGTGCTGGGAATTGAACCTGGGCTTCTGCATATACAACTCATTGAGGTAGTTCTCCAGCTCCAAACCAGGAATTCTGATAGAATATCAGAGACTACTAAAAATTTACTAATAGAAAGTAAAATAACTCTTATTCCCGACATCACTGAAAAAAAAAAAAAACCTGTTTTTAAAAATTCACCAATTAGGGGCCAGAGAGATAGCATGGAGGTAAGGCATTTGCCTTCCATGCAGAAGGACAGTGGTTCAAATCCCAACATCCCATACGGTCCCCGAGCCTGCCGGGGGCGATTTCTGAGTGTAGAGCCAGGAGTAACCCCTGAGCACAGTCGGGTATGACCCAAAAGCCAAAAACCAAAGTAAAATGAAATAAAAATTCACCGGGGCCCGGGAGATAGCATGGAGGTAAGGCGTTTGCCTTTCATGCAAAAGGTCATCGGTTTGAATCCCGGTGCCCCATATGGTCCCCAGTGCCTGCCAGGAGCAATTTCTGAGCATGGAGCCAGGAGTAACCCCTGAGCACTGCCGGGTGTGACCCAAAAACCAAAAAAATAAAAAATAAAAAAATAAAAATTCACCAATTAGCAAAATAAATAAATAAAGGGCTGGAGAGATAGTGCAGCAATAGGGCATTGTTTGTCTTGCACACAGATGATCCAGGAAGAATCTTGGTTCAATCCCCCATGTCCCATATGGTCCCCCAAGCCAGGAGCGATTTCTAAGCACATAGCCAGAAGTAACCCAGGAGCGTCACCAGTGTGGCCCAAAAAGAAAAAAATTCACCAATTAGGACTTACAGGACTTATATTGGTCAACATATTCCAAGGTACTGGCATTTATTATGCCTTACTTATATAAAAAGCTTTGATCTTTCCCATTGTTCTACCCTATCTTGGTATTTTACCTTTCCCTTATATTGTTCAACTGCTACCATATAAATAGCTCAGTGCTGAGTGATGAGATGATAAGGGAAGTAAATTATTGTCTTTATTGTTACTATATTCATTTTTTGGGTTGAGGGAAAATAAGAAAAAGAGACCCAGAGGCAAAGATTACAATGAATGCGTGTATAAATAATGAAATCCTACTTTTTGTTTTTGTTTTTTGGGTCATATCTGGCAGCGTTCAGGGGTCACTTCTGGCTCTGTGCTCAGAAATCGCTCCTGGCAGGCTCAGGGGGCCATATGGGATGCCAGAATTTGAACCCACATCCATCCCTGGTTGCTGTATTCAAGGCAAACACCCTGCCAATGTGGTATTGCTCCAGCCCTGAAATCCTACTTCAGCGATATTCTCTCAAAAATGTATTTTGATGATCTTCATGTTGAATAGAAAATTAGAGTATTTGCATTAAATACATAAAATAGTATTAACTCCTAATATTTGTTTGTAGTTAAGTTTTATAATATTTTGTGAAAAGTTCTTGTATTACAGAAAAAATTTTCCTAATACATTCTAGAAAGGTACGACCTGAATCAGTTGTATAGATAGAACAGATGTTAATGTTAGAAGTACCCAGTGCTCTTAGATAATGAAAGAATTTCTTAGCTTCAGAAATCACACTGAAGCACCTAACTTTACAGAAGGCCAAAGGAGTTGTAAAAGTTCCACTTAACTCTACATGAATATAATTTAGTTACTTATTCCATCATTTCAATGCTACATACAAAACTGGTTGCTATATAAACCTGTATTATTTCCTTGCCCATGCTGCCTTACTAATTTTGTCTGCTTTATTGTAAATAAAGCCATCTCAAGGACTAACAAAAAGGATTAAAACTCATCACAGTCACATGGGGGGTGGGAGGAGAAACATAAAGCATCACAAACACTCACCTAGAGAATTGTCTTTAGAGCAATGGTTATTATTAGATGAAGACATTGGGAAATAGACAAAAAAAAGTTACAACTGAAAATATCAGCATAAAGCTCTGAAAAGGGAAATTTCAAATGGTCCCAAGAAAGTTACTGAAATTCTCAAGAACTCCTAAGAAAATCCAACTTCCAATCTCAAGAACTCACTGGAAAAACATGTCTAGTTGCAATGACCTACCTGTACACAGAGTACGTCTCACTGACCCAGTGTTTAGCTTGTCCATGCAAATTGTTTGGGGCAGTAGAACAGAAGCAATTTCATAAATAAAAGTCCTCTACTTCATAGATCATCAAATAATGTCCAAACCAACCAGGAGTTTTTCATGTACTTGCATGGCAAGGATAAGTCTTTTCTTTTTGCCCTTCAATTTAATAGTATGTCCTAGGTAGGAGTCAGTCTATCAACCTAGTACTGTAATATGATAAGGATCAGAACTCATCTAGCCAGTTAATTGTCCTGGGTGGAGCTGTAGTTTATTTCAACCCATGAGTAAGATTGATTTGTCATAAATCACGGAGACTTTACAGTTTTTTTTTGTTTTTGGTTTTTGGGCCACACCCAGTGACGCTCAGGGGTTACTCCTGGCTATGCACTCAGAAGTCATTCCTGGCTTGGGGGACCATATGGGAAACCGGGGGATCGAATCGTGGTCCATCCTAGGCTAGCGAAGGCAAGGCAGGCTCCTTACCTCCAGCGTCACCGCCCGGCCTCTACAGTTGGTTTTTTTTTTTTGTTTTTTTTTTTGTTTTGTTTTTTTGGGTCACACCCGGCAGTGCTCAGGGGGGCGTTACTCCTGGCTCCATGCTCAGAAATTGCTCCTGGCAGGCACGGGGGACCATATGGGGCACCGGGATTCCAACCGATGACCTTTAGCATGAAAGGCAAACGCCTTACCTCCATGCTGTCTCCCGGACCCCTCTACAGTTGTTTTTTATGAGTTTACTCCCAAGTAAGATTTTGTAGTTATCCTCTTTGTATCCTTCTTTTCTATGTCTGTCTTTATAATTTGCTTGTGTTAAAGAATTTAAACCCAGGGTCAGAATGATAATTAAGTAGGCAGAGCATTTCCCTTGCATGTGGCAAACCTGGGTTCAGTCCAGTTCAAAATCTCCAGCACTCCAAACATTCCCTTGAGCATCATCAAAAGTCACTCCTGAGCATAGAGCCAGGAGTAACCTTGACCACCTCTGGATGTGGACAAAAAGAAAAAAAAAGAATAATCAAATTTCAAATTTATATCTCTAGTTCAAAAATTTTTTATTAAAGTGCTTCAGTAGATAACAGTGTTATCAACAATCAACAAACTTCACTGAAATATTCATAAATAAAAGTCCTCTACTTTATAGATCAAATAATGTTCTTTTGTGTAGTAATAGTAATCATCACAGGAAGTCAGTTGATATAAATAAATCTGTAACCACACACATGAATTCTCAAAGGTAAGAAATCTTGTTAGGATATTCAATCCAGTTATGAGGTTGTCAATAACTGAATGCGTCTCAACAAGTAAATGAGAAAATAACTCGAATCTCAGTTTCCCCATCTGCACCGGAAATCAGTCTGTTTCAGGAAGTTGTACATAACACAGTGTACAGTATTAAGATCAGTAATGTCCATGCCTCAGAAAGCATTCATGTGCCTATTTTAAAAGGGCACTTCTTTTTTTTTTTTTTTTTTGGTTTTAGGTTACACCGGCAGTGGGGTTACTCTGGTTCTATGCTCAGATTTGCCCCCTTAGGCTTAAGGGACCATATGGGACGCCAGGATTCAAATCGCCATCCTTCTGCATGCAAGACAAACGCCTTACCGCTGTGCTATCTCTCTGGCCCCACCTTATTTATTCTTAATATAAATGAACTACTAAATTTCTTTGAGAAATATATTGATAAAAAAAGAAATATATTGGTGATTATACTTTTCTTGAAAATTATCTTTTCACTTAAAATCATATTTTATATAATTGATTTGTATAACTATATAATTATAATCTATCATATAATTATAGACCAATAAGAGGATATAGAATATAGAGGAATAAGTCCAGCAAGTTACTTTTATTGCAACAAAGACTGCTGTTCTACTCAGGTAAAACTTACAAATTGTTTTAAGGAAATTTTATTCATTGCATTTTTTTTTGGAAAAATCCACACTAATGGTGGTTGAGGGTTCATGCAGTGCTGGGACTCGAATCTAGTGCTCCCACAAACTAAGCATGCATTTCAGCTCTTTGAGCCATTTACCTGGTCATTATTCTTATTTTTATTTATTTGATTTTTGGGCCACTCCTTATGGCACTCAGGAGTCATTCTTAGCTTTGCATTAAGAAATTTTTCCTGGCAGTCTCAGGAGACCATATGGGATGCCAGGGATTGAACTGGGGTCGGCCACATGCAAGGCAAACGTCCAACCCGCTGTGCTATCACTCAAGTCCCTCCCTGGTCATTCTTCATTTCTATAAAAGTACAAATCCAATACTGGGGGCCCAGGATATAGCATGGAGGTAAGGCGTTTGCCTTTCATGCAAAAGGTCATCGGTTCGAATCCCGGTGCCCCATATGGTCCCCCGTGCCTGCCAGGAGCAATTTCTGAGTATGGAGCCAGGAGTAACCCCTGAGCGCTGCCGGGTGTGACCCAAAAACCAAAAACCAAACAAAACAAAAAAAACAAACAAAAAAAAACAAATCCAATACTGTCCTAAATTACAGAGGTAAAATTCAAGTTTAACATAGCTTTGATAGCATTCCTTTGGATAGTGTTAGTAAAGCTGATGACTTCCAAATGAAGTTGTAGATGATCAGGACTAGTGGAAATAAGTGCAGAAATAAGTCAGTTCTTATTTGGGGCCTGGTGATCCCATTAAAAAAAGATTCAGTAGTGTCTATGTTGGTAGCTGGTGGAGGGATATAATTAAAGTAAAAATGACACAGTTGTAGGAGCAGTGGTAAGAAACAAAATAATGGCGAGTCAAAAACTTTTCTAAAAATCTAAAAATCTTGTTTTTGATGGTAAGAATGCTGTAAAATTTATTTTTAAAAGGTTGGTACTCCAACCCTTCTATTTTCATAGAAATGTGCAATACTTTTAGGTAGGAATAGTATTGCTAAGTCTCCACATGAAAGCCCTAGTAGTGAAAAGGAAAAAAGATCATTAATCAACATAGAAGAAAAATGGCAAGCCGTGATGCTCTTGCTGTTCTATTCAATTAAAAAATAAATCGATCATAAGCACAAATGGACATGCCATCTCAATAAATAAAGCCTCCTGTGGTTAACTTGTCACTTAAAAAAGGAATTGTATGAAAAGGATAATTTTCTGCAGTGTACTCAGTCATTTTAAGACTGAAATAGTCTCAGCAAAACAGGAACCATCCTTAGAGGAGGTCTAACTATTTCCTATTTGTTATGGCAGAGCTCTCCAGGCCCTACCAGAATACACAAGGAAATAATGATCATGGGGAACATATATCTCTGAGGGACTAAAGAAAAAACACTTTACACAATATTGCTTTCTATCACGTGCAGTATTTAGGTAACGGCAAATCACTGCCCTTCAAAGAGAAGGTGCAGATGCTCTAAAATTGTAGAGCAAACAGTTTTTACAAAGATGTTTAGAAATTAGAAATGTAATTTTAAAATTGGCTTGCCAAACCTCTATAAAATCTGAGATCCAGAGAGAGCAAGAAGAAAATATTCTCAGGTTTTTTTTTGTGTGTGTGTGTGTGTGTGTGTATGATTTGCACCTCTTATTACCTATAATGAATATTCAGGGTCAAATGCCAAAATAAATTGCTGTCACTTGTCAGCAAAGGCTAGTCGGGCTCTAGGAGAGATAAAAGCAAGGCATGGTTTCATCAAAGAGCATATGTTTGATGAAGCAGATTTCCAAGGGCATCTAAGCACCCAACAGCCCTAGTGCAAGATGACTGATTAGTTTTGACTCACGAGTCCAACCCAGCAGCGTATCCCCAGGTCCAATGCTCCCGAGAATGGGCTTGATTTATGCTTCATATCTTGGGTTGAACTAGTTCCCCCCCTTGAAAAGCACTCCTCTAGCTGGAATCAAAAGCCTCAGATCCATTTATAGGCGCCAATGCCCATCTATTAGAGGTTGTGTTGTTGATAAGAGATCAATGATTCTGGAGCAGCTCCTCCCAGCAGATGGGCTGTGAAAACACCTCCCTTTCCAGCCAGAGCTCATAGGAATAGTGGAAATCTTCCGGCAGATCCAATTTTTGTCCCAGGACACTCTGCAAGCAGTTATCCACGGGTGAAAATTCAGAGTCTTGGGGTCGGTCATACCGGCGGCTATTAAAAGCTTCAATGTTCGCCCGCAGGGTACATTCTTCTGCTTGAAAATCCCAAGGCCTAGCATCAATGTCTGTGTTAGGCAGAGAAGAAAAAGGAGACAATTCAGGGTCTTGAGTCTCTTACCACAGAACATGATACCTGCTCAGCACTACCATTTTGTCTACAAAGTAGACATGTGGCCACTCAGGCTTTTTTGTTGTTGTTTGTTTGTTTTTAGGCCACCCCTGCTGGCGTTCAGTGTTACTTCTGCAGAAGTAACTCCTGGCAGGTTCAGAGGACCATATGGGATGCCGAGGATCAGGCGCTTTGCGAGGCAAATGCCCACATTCACTATGTTATCACTCTGGCCCCCTACCCCACCCTTTTTTGTTTTTTACTCAGGCTTTTAAAACACACATATGCCTACATATATATATATATATATATATATATATATATATATATATATATATATATATATATATGCTTGGATCTGCAATATCTTTGGAATGGTAATCTAGAAACATGTGACATGATTACCTCATAGAAGGAAAGAAAGAAGCTGAGGGAGGCAGGCCACTTTTTATTGTATTTTCCTTTCACTTTCTTACTAGCGATATTTTCCAAAAGAGCAATTCAATTCCTCTTATTGAGCTTTCTTTCCCTAGAGTATGAGCGTTCCCCCATTTGAATGCAATCATTAGCTCTAGGACAGGGAAGAAGTAAGAAGGAACAATAAGGAGAATCAGAGTGAATCAATTATGGAAGACTTTTCTAATTTCATGGGATCTCCCCAACACACAATAAATCAACATGTCAACATGACTTCTAGAGAAACTGCAAACAGAGCATTTGTTTTGTTTATAATTCTCCCAAAGAGGCTTGTTTGTAGGGCTACAGACACATCTTTCTATATCTCTGATTCCCCCCC
>PVKC010045757.1:0-11355 GCA_004027635.1 Crocidura indochinensis | reverse complement strand
TTTGTTTGTTTGTTTGTTTGTTTTTGTTTTTTGGGTCACACCCGGCAGTGCTCAGGGGTTACTCCTGGCTCCATGCTCAGAAATTGCTCCTGGCAGGCACGGGGGACCATATGGGGCACCGGGATTCCTACCGATGACCTTTTACATGAAAGGTAAACGCCTTACCTCCATGCTCTCTCCTGGACCCCTTAGATGTGTTTAATGCAAGGCTAGTGTTCTTCCAAATTTAATATACCACTGGCTCATCTGTCATTTTTTGCATTAAATCCTCAATATATCAGATGGAGAGAATTTATATACTTGATGAGTGTTCTAAGTACTATTATAATTATTGTTTGTCTGTTTGGAAGTCACACATGGCAGTGCTCAGAGTTACCTCTGGTTTTCATCAGGAATTATACCTGGCAGTACTGAGGAAACCATATGGGATGGCAGGGACAGAACTCAGGTCGATCATGTGCAAGGTAAGTACAAATATCTCTCTGGCCTTTACTTTAATATTTTTTTGTTTTGGTTTTTGGGTCACACAGAAACCCAGGGGTTACTCCTGGCTCTATGCTCAGAAATCGCTCCTGGCAGGCTCGGGGGACCGTATGGGATGTCGGGATTTGAAACACCGTCCTTCTGCATGCAAAGGCAAACGCCATATCTCCATGCTATCATTCCGGCCCTTATTTTAGTTTTTTTTTTTGTTTTTTGTTTTTTGTTTTTGGGCCACACCCAGTGACGCTCAGGGGTTACTCCTGGCTATGCGCTCAGAAGTCGCCCCTGGCTGGCCTGGGGGACCATATGGGGCACGGGGATCGAACCGCGGTCCGTAGCGCGGTAAGGCAGGCACCTTACCTTCAGCGCCACCGCCCGGCCCCTTATTTTAGTTTTTAATAGCAGAATGAACTATTAAGAAGAGATTTTCGTCTCTTTTATCTTTTCTATGATTTAGTTTTGTCTGTCCTTTCTCTTTGTTAAATGGTGTTCCTTTTATTCTCTCTCAAAAATGTTAATACATAAAATATCCTTAGTCCATCTTTATATCACTATCAATATTTTGCATCTTTTGTTATTTTACCAAGTAAATTTAGACACTTTTTCTGGAGAATAAGATATGTCTATAATATGTTTTAAATGTTTATGTGTCACCATATCTATGAAAATAAAACACTTATTAATTAAAGGCTAACTGCATTATGATAGAGAACTTTTCTTCATATTATTAATGGAAACTATCTCTAACAATAAAAAATTATCTTTTAGTTCATAAGGAAGTTTGTAGATGTATACACATACATATTCATTATGTTTTATAAAATTTTTACTATGCACGTTTTGATCAATTAATTTTTGGACACCAAGTAACATTGGTCATTGTGTATATAAATTCAGTAACTTCTCCCATCATGACTAATTGAAGTTTATTTTAAAAGGTTATCTAACACACTTTTTCTTATGAGAGTATCTCTCTTTTTTTTTTGTTTGTTTGTTTTTGGGTCACACCAGCGTCAGGGTTACTTCTGACTCTATGCTCAGAAATTGCTCCTGGCAAACTCAAGGGACTTTATGGGATGCCAGGATTCAAATCACCACCCTTCTGCATACAAGGCAAATGCCTTACCTCCATGCTATGTTTCTGGTTCCCTTATGGGAGTATCTCACAGAGAACCATTGCTTTCATCTTCATTTTTCACAGAAGATTGCTTCTGTGTGACACATTTAAGCCAGTGAAACCTGTCTTTATATTTATTAGCATACCTGTGTCTTCATCAAGACTTGTTCTCATAGGAAAACTGCAATACCTTAGACAGATAACAGAAGGATATTATTATTTCTATTTTACAAATGAGGAAGTTACTTTGACTTAAAGAGTTTACTTGACCAGTATCTCAAATTTATACTTAATAATGTAAAGATCAATTAGGTCTTGTTCTCTCTCTCTCTCTCTCTCTCTCTCTCTCTCTATATATATATATATATATATATATATATATATATATATTTGGTTTGGGCCACACCTGGTGACACTCAGGGGTTACTTCTGGCTCTGTGCTCAGAAATTGTTTCTGGTTTTTGTGACCATATGGGATGCCAGGAATCGAACCAAAGTCTGTTCTGCGTCAGCTGCGTTCAAGGCAAAAACCCTACTGCTAGGCTATCACTCTGGCCCCAAATAATACTGACTAGATCTTGGTCTATATTTTGTTCTATATCTTTATGCTTTACTCCCTTTCAAAAATAAACTAATTAGATTATATTACTCTAGCAAGAAAGTTTTGAGTTTCTGACCAGTTAAAGCAATCCTATAAATTTAATTGTCCTTTTATTTCAAGTTCTATGTATATCAGTGCTCTAATCTTATTCGTCTAGCCTGCATTAGTCAGAATTGGTCAATCTCAAAACCTGATGTTTAAATTTTAATAATTTTAGTAAAGTGAATTAATGTGACAACTTTTTTGTATTATGTTAACTTTGTTAATCAGTGTAACAACATTTTTTTTATAATTTTGGGTTTTTAAATGAAAGGGAGCTCTGAATGCAACTGTAACTAGTGGAAAATGAGAATACTATTGATTTGACACAGTTAGAATAAGATTCATGAACTCATCCCTATTTTGATTTTTGAAGTCTTCTTATGCCAATTTTTCTTTGAAAATGTTTTCACTCCATATTTAGATTGGCTTATTGCTTACCCATAGCAAATTTGAAATTAATTACCATAATTATTTTTTTATTTAGTCAACATTTTGCTGTCTCTGTTTTAATTGCCTGTTTTGCAGGTGCTCCGCTGAGAAACAAACATAGGTGCAGAGTTATTAGCACCCCACAAGAAGAGTGTGGTTGAAGGAAAAAAACAGACTTATAAATTATAGTAAACAGAATGGCATCTAACCTAGTTTGAGTAAGTTAAGAAAGTGGAAGTGATATCTACAGTGAGACCATAACTATGCATTAGGTTTTTCCTGATGACAAGTGAATAATTTTAAATAAGACAAATTATTTGCAAAGTGCATACTATTAAAATTGATGCCTTCTAATTAGTTATGTTGGATTGAAGGAAGTAATGATAAAATGGAAACTTTTCTTTTTTAGGGGTTTTGGGCCAAACTTGGTGACGTTCAGGGGCTACTCTTGGCTATGAACTCAGAAATCACTCCTGGCTTGGGGAATCATATGGGATGCCAGGGGATTAAACAGTGGTCTGTCCTAGGTCACGTGCAAGGCAAATGCCTTACCGCTTGCACCACCCCTCCAGCCCCCCCAAGGAAACTTTTATCTTTAAAATTTATTTATTATTTATTTATATTTCTATAAATATTTAATTTAATATGTTTATAACTTTTATCATTATAAGATATATCATACTGCTATATATCAGTATATAGAAAACACTCATTCATAATTGGCTTGAAGATTGGACTGTAAAGTAGCTCACACTTGAATGTGGCTGAACAGTAATTGTAGCACTAACACAAATGTATTGATCATGCAGGAGATGGGCTTCATTCTTAAACTGTTACTACTAGAAAAATGATCAGGTATTAGGTTCATATAGTTAGTCTTCTGAATTGTGGAAATTCATTGTAGAATTTTGGATTTAAGGAAAACTTTGAAGTTTATTAAAGTAATATAAGGAAGATGCTAGCACCCTTATACAAAGAGGTTTGTAAGCTGTGAGAAATAAAGTAGCAAAAGTATCTGGTGTCTGATTAGAAGAGATTGTCTTTAGGTAAGAGAGAAGGAAAGAAAAGAAGGAAGAAGGAAGACATGCAGGGAAAGGAGAGAGGATTGGAGAAAAAGATGGAGGGAGGGTGCTATACATATTTAAATATCCTTATTTATATATGTATAGCTGGATAATATATTATATGTATATTTGTAGCATAGGCATAGGTGTGAAGAATCTAAAGATGTTTTTGAGTCAGTGAGGTATAAAAATTAAAAAACACAGTTCATGAATTTTTAATAATCACAGGATTTAGACTTTGTTACCAAATATAAAGTTGTTATTTAAATATTTGAGTTTGTATTTTTTCTATCTGTGGCCTTAAACAAAGTACTTAAATTTTCTCTAGCTCATTGACCTCATCTGCAAACTGAAATATGCATCCTTTAGCAAATTCTGAGATTGCTTTCTACAGTGACCTGATTTTCTCATCCACAACCGAGAGGAAAGTTTCCTGACACCACCACCACCACAACAAAAAACAAACAAACAAACAAACAAAATTCCTGGGATATGGCAATGAGAAGGTATGGAGCCAGTGGTTGTTCCCATGACAATATGCTCCAAGAGTGGAGAAACCCTAAATCCCTTAGGCCATGGAAATTTCCTTACTTCCCCAATACTTACTGTGCCTATACAAAAAAAAAAAAAGTGGGGTAACACCAAACCCTACCACTCCAGTACTCCTTTTTCTGGTTGTATGGTTTTTTTTTTCGTTTTTGATATTTTCCTTCTCTCTTTTTCCACTTTTTTTCACTCTTGTGGATATTATTCGGTGATTTTTTATTTTATTTTCTTTTAGTAGTTGATACCAAATTTTTTCTTCTCCTTTCCTTAACCTTTTTTTTTAAATCTCAAACAGAATAGCATAACTTGAATCATTCAGACTCATAAATTGAGGGGAGAAAAGGATGTTACCAGGACCAGTCATATGAACATGTAGTGTAAATAAAAAATGACCAGACTGGAACACCAAACAGAATAGATACCCAACCTACAACAAGCTGTAAAGGGGAGATCAGTTACACTAGCATTCTGGGGGCGGGGGGAGTAAAGGAGGGAGATATGGGAGACATGCTGGGAACAGGAGTGGAGGGAGGACACATTGGTGGTGAGAATGCCCTTCATTCATTGTCACTATGTACTGTAAATAATTCTGTGTAATGAACTTTAGTCATAATAAAAATTTTAAAAAAATAGCATTATTGCCAGTAATAATGTCATGTTGAAGATGGAGAAAAGAGGAATGTGTACCAGATTTCAATTGGTCATTTTAAGTCTAACTGACTGAAAAGTAGAAAATCTGATAAGTAACAAAACTGGTTCAGGGGCAGAGATAAGAAGATTTATATGGAGCACAGATAAGGTGTCCGTTTCTTTGAACCAGGTGGGCAAGAGTCTTTTTTGACCATTCCCTTGTACTTGAACAGATACAAGCATAGACAGTAGCAGTTCTTGCTCACAAGCACATGGCCAGAGAACTAAAGAAAAGGCTAAAGAGCAACAAGTACCAACAAGATTCACACTCTAGTAAAACATAAAAACCATAGAGCAATGTGAACAGTCAGGGCCAATCTCAAAGAGGTAATAGGAACCATGGACTGTCTCAGATTGATCAATGAGAGAGAAAAGAGAGAACCAAGGCCAAGCGTAGAAGACCCAAAACTGTTTTCTTAAAGCTATTTAATAATAACTTCAAAAGTATCTTAAGTTTTGTATACTAATATTCCATGAAAAACCCCACATAAAAGCTAGACCAATTTCATGGTAATAGGAAAGATTTAAAATATTAATGTAGATAAAAATAAAACTGTTATTTTCTGTTTCTACAACTCAATTTGTTTATTAATGAATTCTCAGTACCAGCAACAATTGTCTCGGTTATTAAAATACTATTCTATTGCAGACTTAAAGATGACAACTTGAACCATCAATGTTGATGAGACTATTAGTACATGAAAAGCCAAGTTCAAGGTTAGCAGGCCATTAATGGAATTGATTTGGATGTATCATTTTTTTCTGTTTAAAGATTCATTTGCCCAAAATTTTTTTCTTTATGTGAGCAATGCCATTAACAAATTACTGTTTTTAACTTTTTTTAATAGAACATTTTTATATACCTTACTGCCATGCCATTGACATTCTATAAGATGTCCAAAAGGTCTTAAAATGGCATATTGCCTGGAACTCTGTGTGTAATCTTTGGAAGGCATGGTACTGTACTACTCTAAGAATGAAATCTTATTATTAACATAATTATGATTACTAGTGTCTCAATAATATTTTTTAAATGTAAGGACTGAAAAAACAGTAAAAATTCTAATTTTCTAATAGGTATGCATATGTAGTTAAAAATAAATTATGTCATCATAGCCATCCCAATAAGTAGAAATTTTTAAAGACATTTTCACATTTTATTTTTTATTTATTTTATTTTAAAATTATTAATTTTGGGGTACTGGAAGGATAATACAGTTATCAGGCAGTATGAAGCCCACCAAAACTTATTCCCCCAGAAATCTATATGGTTCCCAGTGCCTACTAGGAGTAATCCCTGAGCACAAAACCAGAAGTAAGCTCTGACTACAGCTGGGTGTGAACCTCTCAAATAAAAAACATTGTTTTTAATAATAAAAATTGTATTTAGAATTATTATATTTCTGAAATTAATTAAAAGTTTGCTGTGTGTTTGTTTTTGTTTTTTGGATCATACTCGGCAGTGCTCAGGGGTTACTCCTGGCTCTATGCTTAGAAAATATTCCTGGCAGGCTCAGGGATCATATGGAATGCCGGTATTCAAACCATCGTCCTTCTTGTGTAAGGCAAATGCCCTACCGCTGTGCTATCGCTCTGGCCCATGCATTTTAATAAAGGCAAACAGATTCTAGATTCTATCATATGTTTAAAATTTTGTGACTTCTAGGGGGCCGGGCGGTGGCGCTGGAGGTAAGGTGCCTGCCTTGCCTGCGCTAACCTAGGACGGACCGTGGTTTGATAACCCGGTTCCCCATATGGTCCCCGTGCCTGCCAGGAGCGACTTATGAGCGAATAGCCAGCAGTAACCCCTGAGCGTCACCAGGTGTGGCCCAAAAACCAAAAACCAAAAAAAAAAAACAAAAAAAAACAACTTTGTGACTTCTTTATAACTTCTTTTAGAATTTCAAAATATATTGATCAAGCTAGAAAAATAAGTAATGTCTTGATGTATGCTTTGAAATACACATTGGTTTTTAACATCATTTTAAAGACAAAGTCTCATTTCTCATTTATTCTTGTAACAAAGATATAATGAGCAACATCTGTTAGAGTCTTCTGTACAAACTAGGAATTAAAAAAACACAGATTGTTAGCTTTGAAAAATTGTTTTTGTAGAGAAAGATAGAACAATTATAGACATAAAATAAGTGAATAACTGTCTTTTAAAAGATGATGAAAACCATCAATGATAGGGAAGGTGGAATTTATTTGGAAAGGTAAAAGATAAGAGATAAAATCTTTTTTTACTTTAAGTGGAAGTATTGAGATAATATTTTAATGGACTAAAGGAAGTTTGGGTTTAAATAGTCATTCAATACAGAAGCCACATATAGAGAAGATTATTTATACTTAGTGAAACATAATATTAAATGGCTACTAGAAAGGTGGGTGTGGGAAAAGAAGGAATTGCAGCAGAACTGAAGTGAAGGAATAGGAGGAATAAGAAAAAAAAACCATAAAGATCATGCAAAGTAGACCAATGACTGGAACAAGGGATCACATAAACTAATATATAATATGTCCAAATTTTATCTTATTTCTTGCTTTCCGTATCTATATTTGATGAGAGGAATTTTTGAAGCAGAGAGACCATGAGAAGGTTGTTTTTCAGTTTTAGAAATTATGTTTGGGCCAAATAGCAGCAGCAGAGGTAATGAGAAATAATCAGATGTTAGATTTATTTTGAAGTGAGGGCAACAGCATTCACAGAAGACCTGATTGTGGGTGTAAAAGATGTCAGCAATGATTCTAAATGCTTTACATGGGTCATTGATATAGAATATCTTGAGTTCTCTTCTAGAAAAGTTATATATATATTGCATTTATTTCAGTATCATCCTCTGTGTTACACTTGATTTATTCTCTATCAGTAAACAGTTGCTTTCATTCCTTTGAGTACCTTAATAATGCCTCAACATAAAGTTTTTTATATTGGAGTTGAAATAATATAATTCTTTAGATATAACTCCTGTGTTATATTTAAAATGTGACTTTTTAAATTTCTTTCATGTTGATTAATCTTTAGACTTCTTTCGGATTCTAGGTTTCTGAAAGATTATCTCAGAAAATTTTACTGAACTTTTTTTAAAAAATACTCCTCAAATTTTTTCTAACAAGTTGCTAGTGTCCATGTCATGCTTTTCAAGAGGATCTGGGAACAATTTCTTTGAAATGCTTTCCACCAAGAACAATAACCTATTCTTCTCCCTATGCAAATAGAAGCATTTGATACTAATTTGGTGAAAGCCATTTTCTAAACTCTAGATCTAACAGAATAGGAGCAGTAATGTAGAGTCAGACCCTTGCTTTGCTTGTGGCTGGCTACTGAGTTCAATCTCTAACATCCCGTATGGTCCCCAGACACTACAGGTGAAAATTCTAAGTGCAGAGCCTGGGCTAACTACTGGATATCATGGGGTGTAGCCCTAAAACAAAACCAAAAATATTGTAGAACTGCCTCCTATGTAAAAATTAGGAAAACATTTAGTAATGCTACAGTTTCTAAAAACTCCAGTTACTTCTTTCAGTGACAGAGTTCTGTCTTAGCTCTGGTCTTTTTAGGCTCTTATTATATAAGACCTATTATAATAATATTATATTATACAATATATTATATATAATTATATATAGTATATATAATCTATTATATAAGAGCTATTAAATAAGAGTTCTTAAGCTCTTATTTTTTAATACTCTTGATTAAAGGTTTCCCTTAACCATACAAATAAAAAATCAAAATTATACATCAATTTATACAAAATGGAATGATAATTTTAAAAAGAGATCATAGAAACTGGAGAGATATTTCAGGGTAAGGCCCTGCCTTGCATATGGTTATCTCTAATTCTATCTAGGCTCCATTATATTTTCATCATTTTTCTTTTAGTCCCTTGTTGATCCATATCTTATTTCTCTGCTCAGAATTTTCACCCAATTTTATACCTACATGTACAATTAATTTTGTTACTATTAATTTAATATTAATTTGAGTTTTCAACTAACTCAAGAAAAAAATCAAAGTTGTGTGTGAACGAAATGTTTTTTTTATTTTCTGCTTTTTGGGGGATGTAAATTGGTACAGGAATTAAGTATTATTATTATTATTATTATGGTAGTTATATTAGCTTAATTTTACTAATAGCCAATGGAAAGTAAACCACTAAAATGAAATTTATTAAGCAACATGTATCAGAAGAAAACTAAGAAAGAAAGGGGTGAGAGAGAGAAAGAAATAGAAAAGAAAATATACAGTACAAAAAAAGAAAGGAGAGAGGGAGAAAGAAAAAAGAGAGGGAGAAGAAAAGAAGAAATAATAAAAGAGAAAGAAAAAAGAAAAATAAGGAAGAAAAGAAGAAAGGAAAATAAAATGATATGGGTTAGAGCAATACTGAAGTGGGTTGGATGCTTACCTTGCACATTACTGACCCAGTTTAATTCCTGGGATTCTGGAGGGATCCATCCTCCAGAGTCATCCAGGAGTAATCCATGAGTAGAGCCAAGAGTAAGACCTGAACATAGCCAGGTGTAGTACCCAAACAAACAAAACAAAACAAAACAAAACAAAGGAAAACCTTGCTTGTATGCTCACAAGAAGAAGTCTGTCTATAGAAAGAATATAGAAGCACATTTTTGAGTGAATGAGCTGCAGACTGGCTGGGGGTAGTGTCATGGAACCTGTCTTGGTTGTCCTGATGTGAAGGCCAATATTCAAGAAAAAACAATTGATGTGAAAACAAACCAAAAGAACTCGATTATACAAGGGAATAACCAAACTAAAAAGGAAAAAAAAAAACTTTGTAGCATTTAAGATAATGAAGTACATATGTCCTCCAAAATAAAGTTATATTACCTGTATGTTCAAGTTGAACAAAATAGCTGAGCACAATTTTAGAAGGGTGAGTTCTAGACCAATGGGCACCAGAATGTGTAATAAAAGCTAAAATAAAAAAGAGTACCTAAAGAGGTACTATCTCAAATCAATCTGCAAACCAAGACAAAGTAAGTTCAGGCTTTGAGGAATGGAGATATGGAGCAGACACTATCTCTGAACAGTCATCCTTGTCTAATATTGACTTTTAGTCCAGCGGTCAATCTCCTGCCAGTTATTTCTGCTAAATCTATGTAGATTGGGGTCTCAAACCAAAACCATTTGTTCTCTGCTGAAAAGCTCTTTTTTTCAATTTTACCTACCTTGGAGGGTTCTTGCCCAAACTAAAAATTCAGTAATCATTATAGACCATATGCAAGTAGTTAAAAATATTAAAAATGGAATCTAATTTCCACAAAAATATATTATAATGAAATACAATTTTTAACCTTAACTGCTAATCTAGTATCTAATTATAGTAATAGTTATTATTGCTTCATATGAATGTAACTAGTTATTTTCATAAGTCCTGTAAAATTAAACGTTTGTTTTGAATGTCCTGCAATTTTATATTGAGTGTAATGGCCTCTGTGGGCTTAGGGGTCATATCACTTTTCTTTCCTAGGAGTAGTTCTTTTCTGATAAGTACTATCAACTCAGGAGTCTGGAATCTTTATCAGAATATTGACCTCCCCCCGACCTTTCCATAATACTTTTAAATGCTGGGTATTTATAACTATCTATTAAGAATCAACCAGCTCATAGCAAAATCCTCTTAGAATGTCATGTTCTCCAAACTATCAATATAGGCCAATATATTTTAGTTCTGTCTAATTCTAAAGTGCCATTCTAAGTTTTAAGAAGAAAAGACATTAAATTGAAAAGAAAAATAGTTAATAATTTCCTTTCTATCAGATTTTATATTCTGATAATGCTTTTCAACCATAGTTTTAATGTTATTATCCAGCTATGCATGTCTCACTTATGGGCATAACCTCCCATACTGAATCTGAAATGGTATGATGACCTGCTATGGATTGACATAGCTTTAGGAGGGATACCCATATTTTGAATGTCAAGAAATAGGTCAATAGTAGTGTATATAAAGTTTAAATTAAATGAATATGACAAAGGCCTATGACTTCATTTTTCAAGAAATGTTATAAGGGCCAGAGCAAAAGTACAGCAGGTAGGGCATTCCCATGCACTCAGCCAACCCAGGTTCAATCTCTGAAATCTATATGGTCCCCCAAGTGTGCCAGGAGTGATTTATGAGCACAGAGCCAGAAGCAATCCCTCATTGCTGCCTTGTTCCATTGCCTAAAACAATAACAACACGAAATGTCATATACACCATTAGGAACCACCTGCAACACTTGTTTCAGAGGTTAGATTGTTCAGTGTCTGAGATTCCAAAGTTTTATTAGTTTCTTGACTTTTTTAAACATCTGTTTTGTCTCTCTGGCAGTATACAGGAACCCTTAATAGAAAACATTAAACATTTTCTTTATGTTGA
>PVKC010045756.1:0-11356 GCA_004027635.1 Crocidura indochinensis | reverse complement strand
CAACTGAGTGGTTTTATCGCCGACCCTGGCATGCTGCCCGGTGAGAGAGCGGGGTGCCTCAGGGTAAACCGGAGAGGGAGTGGTCACCGGATTAAGAAGCATCCCCCCCCCAGCTACTTCCTGTCCCGCCTGCCTGGTCACCCCTTGGCCTTGGACTGCCTGGTTGGGGGCGGATTTTTCCATTTGCAAAATGAAGTAAACTATGCAGAAGGGTCACAGTTTACACTGCTGCACACTGAACTGGGGCTGGGGGCTGGGTTTTCGAGTGGAGTGCAATTCAAGAGGGCTAAATCTGGTTCCCAGGGACTGAAGGCCTGGAGAATGAAGACTGGGTGTCTGCAGGTGGGCAATAAGTTGTGAAATACTTTGTACACTTTTATCATCTTTTTGAGTTTGCGTGTGTAAGTGTGTGTGTGTGTGTGTGTGTGTGTGTGTGTGTGTATGTGTGTGTGTGTGAGAGAGAGAGAGACAGAGACAGATAGAAAAGGTGTTTTGTTTTTCTTTTGGGTCCACACACTCAGCTCAGGGTCTTTAATGACAGTGTTTGAAGGCCCGTGGTGTGCTATGGCATTGAGCCCCAGTCTTTGCCCATTGCTCAGCTGTTTCAGCAGCCATTTCTCCAACTCCTGACTGTAAAGAGGATAGTGAGCCTCCCAGACCCATCAGTGTAGTTACCAGGACATAGCACCAGAAGGCAGAGATGGCTGAGGGTCTTCAGATTGCTCCTGATGTCCTCAGGTCAGCCTGCTCTTCTGTCTCCCACTCCTACCCCAGAGAGAGAGAAGCCCCGAAAGCCAATGTGGGACTTAGAGAGCATTCTAGGGGCAGCATTTGTTCGGGAAGGAAGCTCAACCGCACTGGAATGCGCAGGGAGGGGTGGAGGGAGGGATGCTGAGAATGTTCTCATGTTCCTGACTTGTACCTCCCTAGCTAGGGGTCCTATTGTCCCCCTTTATCCCCTTTGGGGAATGTGGCTTTAGAAAGGGGGACAGGATTTACACTGTTTCCTCTGCAAGAAGACTTCTTGAAAGCCAGGGGGTTGGTTCACTCCAAATCTTGGCAGGGGCAACTGGTGAAGGCAAGGATCTAATCACATCTCACCCCCACTGTCCCCAAGGAAAATCACAGGCATTTTGAAGGGGTGTCCAAGCTGCCAGCCCCAGGCATCTCTGGGCTCTGCTGTGGTTCCACTGCCCTTGAGCACTGCTCCTTATGCTCACGTCTGGGTGAGCTGCACTGGCCATTGGTCCCTCCCTCCCTGTCCCTTGCCTTGTTTCTGTTGCCATCTTTTAATTTATTATTTATGTTATTTATTGTGTTGTGGCACACCCAGTGATCACTCCTGACAGTGCCCAGGGGACTATATAGGATGTCGAGGATCAAACCTGGGTCATTTGCTTACAAGACAAGCACTCTCCCTGCTGTGCTATCTGCTATCGTTCAGGCCCCGCTGCCATCTTTGAGTCGTGTGGGGGTCAGTTTGTCATTGGCCCCTTCCTAAAGAGTGTCTGCTTCTCACACGGAAGTAACAGCCACCATGTTTGAGGTTCTCTCTCTCACTTAGTGAGGCGCTCAGAAAAGGGCAGGTGAACAGCCGGGTGGCCTTGCCTCAAGGCCCCTATCCACTGTATCTGTGGATAGGGTGGAGGCTGGTCTCTGGAGGGCTCCATGGGTGTCCTGGAGCAGAAGGCCATGTGCTGGTTTGGGGGAAATGGGTGGGGAGTGCTTGTCTGGCCCTGTATTGTGGAACTAAGAAGGCTACTGCCATTAGCTTCCCATTTGGGGCACAGAGGCCTTCTGGGGTCATCCCTGGTGGGCCAAATCTTTCTGCTCTTGACCTTGTTTCTTCATCAAGCCAAGGTAGACAGAGCCTTCCCGCTGCTTCTCCAAAGGGCTTGGAAACTGTAGGGGGCTGTGCATAGAAGTGCTCGTCCTCCACTGGCTACTTAGGCCCCACTTTTTTAGATCCCTGTCCCTCAGTAAGCCTGGGATACAATTCTGCAGCTCTGAGGTGGTTGATTGGGTGGAGCGGAGATCTAATGACAGCGAGGCTGGAAAACAGCACAGGAAAGGAGATCACAGAGAGAATAGAGCAGGGAGAAGGCTGGTGATTGTGGGGCCAGAGGTGGTGATACTGGAGCTAAGATGCTCCTCTCCTAGCACTGGGCTCTCTGGAGCTGCTGGCCTGCCTTCCTGATCTACACACTGCAAGAGCATAATTCCTAGGTAGGAGGAATCACGGGTGCAAAGGCCTTGAGGCTGGTGCCTATTGCCATCCCAGACTATTTCCCTTAGTGATTCTTCCTTGTGAACTGGTGCTTCAGGTCTGTTTGCTGTTTCCTGACAGTGCCCTCCCTTGGATATAGGAGCACATGTTTGGCTCCCAGCAGATGGCGCTGTCCCTCCTGGGGAGGGGGAAATATTCCCGGCCACACCCTGTGACTTCCCCACCCCAGGATGGGAACATGTGTGGGAAAAGGGCACATGGACTGTGTGGCCCTAAACTAGCTTCCATGGCCTGACTGAGACAGTGTTTTCTGGGACACAAAAGGCAGCTTACAACCACAGAAATGCCTGTTATGCTTTTTTATTTTTTGCTTTTTGGGTCATACCCAGCAATGATCAGGACTTACTCTTGGCTCTGCACTCAGGAATTACTCCTGGTGGTGCTCAGGGGCCCATTGAGGTGCCTGGCATCGAACCTGGGTCAGTTGTATGCAAGAAGTACCTTACCCACTGTACTATAGCTTCTGCCTTGCTTCTGCTTTTTGTTTCTATTTGTTCTTAAATGTTTGGGGGCCATGCCTAGCAGTACTCAGGCGATTTACTCCTGGCTCTGCAACTCAGGGATTACCCCTGGTGGGGGTCGAATGATCCTATTGAGAGGGGTTGAATTCAAGTTGGCCATATGCAAAGCCAGCGCCCTTTGGAAACAGCAGTGCCTTTGGGAACAGGACTCACTTGAAGCATGGAGGTCCTTTCTGCCCCTGGAGCCTCGGGTGCTCCTTGGCTTGAGGCAGCTTCAGACTCAGCCCCTTCTCTGATGGCCCTTGTTTCTGATGACGCCTGAGAACATCAGGCCTGTCAGAAAAGGGTCAGTCACTCCCCTAAGGCTTGTCTGAATGACTCACATCTGCCCCCATTGGACTTCCCAAAAGAAGGCCAAATTCTGGAAGGCTAGGGCTGGGGCTGGGCTTTCTATTAGTAAGGTTGCACAATTGTTGTGTCTTGTTCTCTAATCTGTAATATGGGGTGACAGTAATAGGTCCTCTCCCAAGGCCATATCTGATGTAGTCAATACTGTATTTCCAACTCAGACATGGTTTCCCAGAAGGATGGGCTGGAATGTGCCACCTGAAATCCTTGTGCAGAAGGACTTGCTGAGGATGGCCGCCCTGCTCCCAAGGCTGTGGGCCTCTTGCTTGGGTGCTGAGGTGGGAGATGTGGGGTGCCTCTGCAGAGTGGCCAGGTGGGCCCATAGCAACCACCACACCCTATGGAGCTGTGAAAAAAGAGGGAATAGTCCCCTTTGCAGAGGGAAACAAGAGACTCTGCCCAGCCCTGGTGGGTTTTTGGACACTGGATGCTCCCGTGGTTCTGCAGCTCCATCAGCCCAAAGATCCTGGGCAGCAGTAGGGTTGGAGATACAGAGCAGCTGAGAGCAGCCCTGGGAAGACCAAGGGGGGTTGGTGGATGCCATCTTGACTGGCGAGGAAACTGAGGTACAGAAGAAGGGGCATGTAGTACAGTAGAACTTTTGTCCCCTCTTAGGCCCCCTGTGAATGGAGCCAGTTGAGTGACCAGTCACTATCCCTGTCCTTCCATCCTTCTAGTGGCTTGTTTGCCCACTCTGAGGTCCCCTAATGCCTTCTGCATCCCACTGGAAGGCCAAGAGCAACTGGGACTTAGGAGCTGGGAGGTGGCAGGGTGGATTGCACCCAGCCCCTGCATTCTTGGGGACAAGAAGGAGGCTGCTTTTCCCCACCTGCTGGTGCTAACCTAGGGGGCGCCAGACCCAGGCCCCTCCAGAGACCTGGGGAGACCCCACTTCCTAGGGCTCAAAACTAGGGTCAGGTCAGGTGGAAAGAATGCCCTCCAACTTGTGATGTCTAACAGAAGCTGAGGGGTTACTGGGGCCGATTCCTATCCAGCCCTCCCCTTGTCTGCATTTATGTCTGGCCCCATCCTGGCTGTCTGTGGGAGTGTTGCTGTGGTGAAGGGATTTGTATCTGATGCTACCCTGTGTTGATGAGCCCGCCTGTTCTGGGGAGACTGGACCATCACCTGGCAGGAACCCACACATAGAGGGGTGACCAGAGCCCAGGATGAGTGTGGGGCTGGGAGGTGACTCCATGCACTCTGAAGTGTATCGATTCAGCAGTTCGAAGAACTGAGGATTCTGAACTCTCGAATTTCCAAGACTGATTCGAATCATTCCACATCCCACGAGGCTTCACTCCAAGAGGTGCTCCAAGACTCATGGCACATGGAGCCTCAGCTCTATGCACTAAGGATGGAAGCATTTCTGAAGCTTGAGGTTTCAGTCATATGTGACCCCTTAAATCTACTCCAGGATCCACAGGTCCAGGAGAGAAGCCCCAGCAAGGCTGTGTGTTGAGTGTTTGGCTGTAGTGAGGCCTTCTCTGCTCAGCCTGACTCCCAGACAGAAATTCACTGTTACAGCTGTGTGACCAGTGAGAACAGAAGTTTCACCCCCACAGACCCCAGCACCTCATTCCAGTCTCAGCCCCCACCTTGGTTGGCTTGACATTGAGCACAATGATATTTTGCTTTCTAGTGGATTCACACTTTTGCTCTCTTTCCTCCCTCCCTAGCCTGGCAAGCCAGCAAGTTGGTCTGTTTTCCAATGGGGTGATCCTATCTCCCTAGGGGTTACTAGAACAATGAGGGCACATAGTAATCTCCCTGCCATTGGGGTTCACAGTGTTTGCTTTTTGATTGAGAAGGGCAGGATGTGTGTAATATTTTTTTCTGAGTGCAGTAGGCCAAAGAAATTTCCAAGTGTAGACGGTCACCATTTACTGTCTCTCTGGTAGGCATTTGGTGGGGAATGGAGGGGTTCCATTTTCAGGACTACTAAAAAGGGTGACACTTTGGCATTTTTCAAGCGTCTTTTATTTAAACATGCGTACTTGTTTTTGTTGGGTCTGGCCTTGCCCTGGGAGGCCAGACATTTATTTAGCCTTCATAAACATTGCCAAACATTTCTCTGAAGTGGTTGTACCAAAAATACACGTCCATTAGCAACTGGCGAGAGTTCTGGTTGCTCCCTGTCACTGCTAGTTCTTGGTACACCCGCCTTTTATTTGGATCCTGAAGTGCTGCGTGATGTTTCTTTATTGCCTTTCGTTTCACGGTGCTGAGTGTGGAGAATGAAAATGCAGAGTGAAGATGTAGGGAAAAGCCTTCTTGGCCTGCGAAGAACTGTGCAGGCGTGAAAGAGGATTGCTGTAAATCTGGGTGGTGAATGGCACAGATCAAGTCAGAAGCGTGGGAGCTTTTGGGGGTGTCTGGACGTTGTCCTTGTGAAGTAGTAGATCCCAGAGTGAACCAGTACCTACAGTGTGTCAAGCATTTGATCATTTCAATGCAATAGACAGGATTGGTGACTTGTAGGAGTCCTATTAACAGTGACCCCAGAAAGCAAATCTTTTTTTTTTTTTTGGTTTTTGGTTTTTGGGTCACACCCGGCAGCGCTCAGGCATTACTCCTGGCTCCATGCTCAGAAATTGCTCCTGGCAGGCACGGGGGATCATATGGGGCACCGGGATTCGAACCAATGACCTTTTGCATGAAAGGCAAACGCCTTACCTCCATGCTATCTCCCGGGCCCCCAGAAAGCAAATCTTTAAGGCCTCAATTTGCTCATCAGGAGAATGGGGATGGGAATTAATTATACTGGCTTGGTGATATAGGGAAACTATAGAAGTCCCAAGTCCACAGTGCATTTGGCACAAGGCCTGGGCAGCACAATGGCGGCTCTAGTTTTGTTATTTATGTGCCAGCACCCCACTCCTTCTTTCTCTTTCCATAAATAGGGTCAGGTGATCTTGGAGCTCCCACAGAGAGGAAATATCCAGAATTCCAGCACCCTCCTCTAGTTTCATGCACCTGAACATTGCCAGGTGTTGTCCTAGGAGCTCAAGGTTAGAGTGATACAACTTTAATTTTGAGGCGGCGGGTTTGCTACACCTGATGACACTTGGGTTACTCCTAGCTCGATGTTCAGAAATCTCTCCTGGCAGACTCGGGAGACCACATGGGATGTTGGGAATCTAATCCAGGTTCGTCATAGTCGGCCACATGCAAGGCAAATGCCATACCACTCTGCTATCTCTCTGGCCCATACAACCTTAATTTTATGTGTCAACTTGGCTGGTGTTGTTTGTATAAACACCAGCCTAAGGTTGCCATGTGGGTTTTTTTTTTTTTTTAATGTGGTTTATCTGTAAACCCTTCCACTTTAAAACTTTTCTTTCCTGGGGCTGGAGAGATAGGACAGCAGGTAGGGTGCTTGCCTTATATGCATTTGTGCTGGGTTCAATCCCTGGTACCCCATTTGGTCCCCTGAGCCTTGCCAGAAGACATTCCTGAGTGCAGAGCTAGTATTAAGCTCTAAGCACAGCTGGGTGTGGCAAAAACAAAACAACAAAACCTAAATAAATAAATAAATAAATAAATAAACCTCCCCTTTTTCTGTGGCTGTGGAACCTGACAGTCACCTTTACTTGGCCACTGCATTTACACAGTTGCTTATCCAGTCCTGCACTTTGACTGTATTGCTCACTTTCCCCTGTGGTTGTGATCATGGGTAATATTCACTTGGCTGGCTGGGCTGTTCCTCTGACTTTTGTGTTAGTTTGTAGTGTGTGTTAGGAGTCACACACCACAATGACAATGCTATGCCTGTGCTTATCTGGAATCATACTCCTTTAGTTGTGGTGCTCAGCAGGTAGCTGTGGTGCTCCCACAGTTTTTGCCAAGGGTCACTCTCCTGATGGAAATGATCATGTGTGTCTATAGTTGTGGGGTTTACATTGGCTACACATTCTGTGGCAAGTGCTGGGGTTCCCAGACAGTAGAGCTACTGGGGTACTGTCTAACATAGGAAAGAGGCATCAGGGATCAAACTCGTGGCCCCATGCTTGTAAGGCAAGTGCTTGTAGCCAGTCCCTCTCTCTGGGGTCTCTCATGCACATCCGTGGTGACAGTGAGTGAAAAAGCTCACACATATGGTTGGTACTGTTCACTGGGGTCACACAATTTTAGTGTGATCCCCCCAGGACTCCATGTGATGTGTTACTTGCATGTGAGGCTCATGGTCTCCTGTTTTCAAGGCAGGGACTCACTGAGCCATCTTAGCATCTTGTGGGGACAGAAGGACCCAATCAGGAGGTCAGAAAGATATTGGGTAAGGCACCAATCAGAGTTCTGCCGTCAGCACTCTAAACCCCTTACTGGAGTGATCCCTGAGCACCCAGTTAGTACTTTTTGTTTTATTGGGGGGACTGTGCTCACTGGTGCTAAAAGTGACTGCTGGCTATGTGCTTGCTGGGGACTAAGGGTGATTCTGACTGATCTGGACCAAACCTAGGTTCTGGTATGCAGAACAGGTGCTTTGACCATTTGAGCTAACTTGCTGCCCGAGTCAGTGTACTTCAAAAAATACTTTTGTGGGGGGGGGGACCCACAGATTTTGTTTCATGACCACAACGTACAAATATTGCCTGGTTTCTAGCCTGCCTAGCCTGGATGGAAATTTCAAACTCAAGGCCACAAAAGCTAGTCTTGTTTTGTCTTTTCTCCACTGCCTGCTCCATTGTAGGTGTGCTAACTGCTAACGGGTGTGTGCACTATCCTGGCTGTGGGGTCTACACATCTTTAGCATTGGTGCGCAGTGAGATTGCACACTCAGGTTGTGATGCTCATAGGCTTTTAGTTCCAAGACTCGTTAAGTGCTTGCCAGGGCTTGTACTTCCTAGCCAAGTTGCACAAACATCTTTTTAGTGATGCTCTCTGGAGTCATACCCTTTGTCATGATGCATACACACACTTGGCTGTAGGGTGATGGAAACTAATTGTTTCTAAAGTGCTGGGGATCTTGTTTCAGAGAAGAGAGCTGCATGGATTGCACCTGGTGCATGAAGTGGCACTAGAAATTGAGTTTATTTGCAAAGCCAGTGTTCTGAACTACTATGCTATTCCTTCAAGCTCTGCAATATCAACTCATACCTGAATTTCAATCTTGTTCTTGACCTTGATTTCAGACTTGTTAGTGCCTTCCTCTACCTCCATCCGCAGTCACCTGATTCCTGAAAATAAGTCTTTTATCTAACCAGAAATGTAGTTCTTAGGTTAAGGAGCTTGCCTCACACCTGGCTGGTCTTGGTTCAATCCCCAGCACCTTATATACAGATATGGTGCATGTATGCATACATATTATGTAGTTATGTATTATATATCATTCATGAGAGGTCAGAGTGGTAGTATAGCAGATAGCATTCTTGCTTTGCAAACAGCTGACTTGGGTTTAATTCCTGGAACCCATTTGGTTGCCTGAGCCTCATTAAGAGTGATCCTTAAGGACCGTGAATATGGCTTTCCCATCAAGAAACGAAGGAAGGGACAGTCTGCAAAGACCCTGAGGCAGGAGAAAAGGTAGGGTGGTGTTGGCAGAGCAGACAGGTTGAGGCAGGGTGCTGTGGAGGAGGCTCAGATCAGGTGGGTCCTGCAGTCCTAGAGTGAATTGGGTTTCTGTGATTTGGCAGGCGGAGCCACTGATAGGTAGAGGCATGGTAGCATCTGCATTGTGTGAAAACATAGTCCCTGTAGCCTGGGTCAGGGACACAGTGAGATCCTCAGAGGAAGGCAGAGCATGGCAGAGAGGAGCTGGAGGGATGGAGGGGTGGGGATCAGCCAAAGTGGCGGGACCTGGCAGATGAAGGAAAGAGAAAGGTAGCATGATGAGCTTCTGGGTCAAGTTCGAATATCAGAACTGTGGTGCTGCCTGCCTCCAAATCCTGTTCTATCCTGAAGGGCAAGATGTCTTACAAACGGCAGTTTTCAGCCCAAGGGGGCTGTCTTTTCTCATTGCTATTGTCCTGAGATGTTCAAGGGTTGTCATTTGAATGAATGCACTAATGGTGAACCGATGATTGAATGAATGAGAATTCTGAGCTGTCTCCTCTTGGCCTCAAGAAGCACCTCTATAAAATGGACTATTCATAGCTCCGTCTTCCAGCTCATTTCTTGAGGGGCTTATCACCCCCAAAAGCCCACATGCGCCAAGAGTCGGGACCGTGCATGAATATGCTCTGCCTCCCCGTGCCCCCTCGCCCACCCCAAACCCCAAATTACCTGTGGGGCGTGTGTCTGTGCAGATGCCTGCAGGCTCAGTCTCCCTTAATGACACCTTGCCCAGGGAGGGGGCCGCCCCTCCGGAGCTGTGGTTACTTTTTCCATTGCGTCAGGCCTTGGGGTCCAGCGCTCTTGCTGGCCTGCCTGCCGCCTGGCTGGCTGGCAGAGGGGCCCGCTGTAACGCTGCCATCACAACTCCAGCCATCATGTGCTCCCCTTTTCGGGGATCTAGAGGCTTCCAGCCAGAGGGTGAGTTTGGGAATGGGGAGACCAGTCCCTGGAGGAGAGGGGAGTGCTCACCCCCTGGACCATTTGGGGGGATTCATAAAGAGGTGCAGGAGTGGAGGTCAGCTGGACCTTCTCCTGTGACCACACCCTCTGCCAGGCACCAATCCAGACACCAGCACCCCTGGAGCTGTGAAGGTGCTCCCACATGGATGGGGCAGAAGTGATCCCCGATGGTCCCATGAACGCCCTACCTGTCTGTGCGCGTGTGCCTGTGATGATGTGCCATTGAGTGCGTGCACGCGGGATGTGCGGGCCTCGGCGGGTGGGGTTCAGAGACCCGGATGAGACCCATATGAGACCACCCCCAAATGAGACCAGCCTGTGATAGGGCCTCGGGTGGCTTCTAGCCTGCCAGACTGGAGCCCTGCGCCCACGAGTTGATGAGGAGGAGGAAAAGCTGGATCGCATCCCGGCAGCGGTGAAGCCACAGGAATTGGTGACCAGGGGGTGTGCCTGGGGCTCATTCTAGACTTCCATTAATGTGGTCAGCGGGCCAGAGAGATACAGGTCAGGGGTCAAGGCGCTGGCCTTGTACGTGGTTGACATGACTGGGTTTGAGTCCTGACATCTATATGATACTCTTAGCCCTGCTAGTATAGAGCCAAGAGTAAGCTTTGAACACCACTGGATGTGGCTTAAAATATTGAGGGGTAAAAAAATAAAAAAATAAAAAAATAGGGGCCCGGGAGATAGCATGGAGGTAAGGCGTTTGCCTTTCATGCAAAAGGTCATCAGTTCGAATCCCGGTGCGAGCACTGCCGGGTGTGACCCAAAAACCACACAAAAAAATAAAAAAATAAAAATATTGAGGGGAAGAAAAGAAATCCGACAGTGTCTGAGGCTTTCCAGTCTGCTTTTTGTTTGTTTGTTTGGTTTTTTTTTGGGGGGGGTCACACCCGACCGTGCTCAAGGGTTACTCCTGGCTCTATGCTCAGAAATCGCCCCTGGCAGGCTTGGGGGTGCCATATGGGATAACGGGATTTGAGCCACTGTCCTTCTGCATGCAGGGCAAACACACCACCTCCATGTTCTCTCTCTGGCCCCCTTTCCTGTCTGCTTTCACCCACTCAATCTCCCTCAGGAATCCCTGTGTCCTGGATGCCAGCATGCCCAGGCTTTCTTCATCATGGGAGTTGGGGGTTCCAGGTTTACCTCCTTCACCCTCTCACTGTGGAGACCCAGACTTGGGACCTTTGCTCTCTTTATCCTTAGTTTTATGGACAGTTGTGCACTTGAGCAGATGTTCTTGGGCGTCCCTCTGTCCCCCGCCCTGCTCCCTTCCCTCGCCAAGCCCCTCCGCAGGGCCCCCAGTGCACACAGCACTCATCAATGCCGCCTCTGTGATGGGAACTAATTTCCACAGAACAAGAATAAACCCTGCAGGCAAATTGCAGTGCTGCGTGGTGCCCTGGGCTGGTATGATTATAATGAGGTGCCAGGGACAGACGGGTGTGGGGAGCCGCTGGGGTTGGGCTTCTGTCACCATCTCTGTGAGGACTGCACACCCTGAGCCCATACTTTTTCAAGGCTTTCTGCAGAGGGAAACAGAACTGCCCAGCCTCATGCTCAGGGAGCTGTCGGGGAGCAGGGTCAGAGGGAAGAGTTATGGCACTTCTGGCATTGTGGCTTTGCCACGGTCACTGTGTCCTCTGATGTTAATGTCCTCCTGGTTGGTCTCTGTGGCATCTTC
>PVKC010045755.1:0-11367 GCA_004027635.1 Crocidura indochinensis | reverse complement strand
TCTCTCTCTCTCTCTCTCTCTCTCTCTCTCTCTCTCTCTTTCTCTCTCTCTCCCTCAGTCTTTTTCTGTCTCTCCCTCTTTTTCTTCTTACTTCCTTATCTCTCTTCCTTTTTGTGGTTTTTGGGTCACACTTGGCAGTCAGGTTACTCCTGGCTCTATGCTCAGAAATCGCTCCTGGCAGGCTCGGAGGACCATATGGGATGCCGGATTTGAACCACTGTCCTTCTGCATGCAAGGCAAATGCACCACCTCCATGCTATCTCTCTGGCCCTCTTCCTTTTTCCTTTTAGACACTATGGCTTGCAATATTGTTATTGAACGGATATCATACATATCCTTTCAGCACCCAGGTCTTGTCCAGAGTGATACTTTCCAATTATTATTGTCATAACAGCCTCTTCTCTGCCCACACTTGTGGCAAGTATGAGCTGGTGCTCCTGGCCTTGTCTCTATTGTTTGTGGATATTATTTCCATACTATTATTCCCACAAAGGAATTCGATTATTCTATCTATCCCTTTCCCTCAGATTCATTTCACTCAGTATAAATATTCTCCATATTCAATTATGTATAAGCAAATTTCATGACTTCATTTTCCATAATAACTGCATAGTATTCCACTGTGTATCATAGTTTAGAACTTTATTTCTTTAAGGAAAAGACCAGCTAAGACTTTAGAAAATGATTAATTTCCAGGCCCCTACCCAAGATCCATCCAGAAAGACATGAAATTCCCTTAGGAAAAAAAGAAAGAAGGAGTCTTACCCAGTACCTACCTTTCTACCTGGCTCAATAGGAAAGGGAAGACCAGCCTGATGTGGGCACTTCCTGCTCCTTCTTGAGCAAGTCCATGCAGTCTTCACAGAATGACTGAACTGTCAGGAAAATTGACAACACAAATAGTTTACTCTAAGCCCTCAATAAATCCCTTCTCTCCTGTGGAATTTGGTTTTCTCCATCATCTCAAGGAGCTGGTTAGCTCTGCCCAGCTAGGAACCAACACAGCAGTCCCAGTAAACTTGGAACAGCAGGAATCAGAAGCCCAGGGCAGCAGCTTGTGAGATTAGAGAGAGAGCTGACTTTTTTTTGTTTCAAAAGTCATCTTATATGCCAGAAAATATGGTACATTTTTCTGCACCAGCACCAGAAATCAGACTTCTACCAGGGAAAGCCCTAATGCTGCCCTGGCACTGACTTGCTCCAGAGTGGGTTCATATGACACCCTGGCGACTTGGAAACAACCACTTGCTTTCAGGGCAGGGTTCCTTGTATCACTACCTAATGGTGAGATGATACCAGAAGATGCTTCATAACACCCTGACTTCGATATAGGATCTGTGCAAAAATCAAGATATCTAATTAAAGAAATCTCTCTGCAACAACCGTGATTGAGAAGAACTTTTACTGGAACCATGAAGAAAGACTTTGGGGTTAGAAAACTTAGTATGTCTGAAGTATATAGTTGGTTTTATGGCAGAATGTTTCATGGATAGGGTCTCCCTAGTTTTAGGGGATAGTTTTTTTACTTCCACCCTGAACATTTGCCATAGTGACTTGACTTAAGATTTAGTCTCTTGGACATTGGCTGATTATCCCTGAACCTTTGGTTTCTTCCTTGGTTCTGGCATTGTTTTCTGCACCTACACAGGAATTGACCTACCAGAATGAATCCTGGATCTGCATCAATAGGACACAGTCTGGGCTTTGCTCTCAGCATCAAGAATATTTCCTAAGATCAGAGATCCCTGAAAGGGATAAAACAGTCATCCACCTAGCAGGACACGCCTACAGAGAATAAGAGACCCAAAGCCACCTTCAGCTCTGTTGACTTGATCTTTACATCTTTACATCAGCCACGCCTGGGTAACCCTGACATAAATGGGACACCATAAAGGGAAATTGGAAATTATTGGAATAGGAAATATTGGAATATTGGAAATATTGAAAATATAGAAAATATTGGAAATAGAGAAATTGGAGATCATCTAGGAGTGACTGGAACTACCATGGTACATATTTGCCCTAGGTTGGGCTTACACACTAGCCTGATTAGTGTGTAATCAGTGAAAATCAGCAACAACTTATTCTGAAGGCAGATTTCCCTGCCTTGCCACATAATAGTAAGATAAAACCAGGAGATGCCTCAGGACATCATGACTTCAACATCGGATATATGCTAACACCAATATCTCTAATTACTGAAACCTGACAACAAAAACCATGTTTGAGAAAATCTTTGGGGTTAGTCAAATTCGTGTGCCTGGAGCCAGTTAGTTGGTCTTATAGCAGGATGCTTTGTGGGTAGGGACACTGTTTTAGGTCAAACATTTTTCTTTCTATTTTTCCAACTTTTGCTGTGCCTGTGCAAAATATTGCCAACCATTTTATCTTTTAATTAGAGGTATCTGCCCTTTTCTTAGAACCATAGAATGTGAATTACTTTGTTTTTCTATACAGTCAATTAGGGGGAGATGTTGTATTAACTGGGTCCTTCCCTACTCAGAATATGTTCTCCACACCAGGGTGTGATTTGGTTCTTGCTAATAAAAAGCCCTGATCTCAGGAAAACTCTCCCTTGCATTTTCTGTTCTTCCTCCACTGAGCTACCGGCCACTTAGAGGTGGAAGACTTGTGTGTTAGAGCTTCTGACTTCCATGTTGGAGTTCCTGAACCCATTTTACCCCCCTTTTTACTGTATTCATTATTTCCTGCATCAGCATTTGCTTCTAGACCCGCCTCTCAATGTTCTGGTTTTGGAGCCTGAGGTTTTCTTCTCAATAAATTCTACATGCCAATAAATACTCATCAATGACCATGGGTGAATTGAGTTTTTTTGAATGCTTTCCCATCTTCTTTTATGGTTAGAAACTTTCTTAACCTCTCTGAGTTTCAGTTCATACATCTGCAGAAAGAGAATGAAATGTATACCAGATGCCTAGCTCTGTGTCTCTCACCAAAAAAAAGCCCTCAATAGGGGGCCGGGCAGTGGCGCTGGAGGTAAGGTGCCTGCCTTGCCTTCACTAACCTAGGATGGACCACGATTCAATCCCCCGGTTCCCCATATGGTCCCCTGTGCCTGCCAGGAGCAACTTCTGAGCGAATAACCAGGAGTAACCCCTGAGCGTCACCGGGTGTGCCCCCCCCCAAAAAAAGCCCTCAATAAATGTTATCAATTTATTGATGGCATTTATTAATTATCTTATTAATTGTGATAGTAATGATGGCGGTGGTAGTTGCTGTATGATAGTGTGGTAATGGTGATTCTGTAACACTGTGGTGACAGTGTAGGATGTCCTGGTGCTGTGGTAACAGTGGTGGTAGAGAGGGCAGTGAAATAGTTGATGGTAATCATGGTGGTGGAAATGGTGGCAATAGTGATAACAGTATAGGTAATAAGGGTGATAATGATAGTGAGGATAGCCATGTGGATGGCAGCCATGATCCCAGTGAAGTTGGATATCATGAGATAATGGTGGAGGGAACAATTAAATTAATGGTAAAAGTGAGTGATTGTGAAGGTGGCGGTATCAGTTATGAAGACAGTGGTGTTTTGATGCCAATAACAGCCCTCCTTGGTCCACTCAGTCCATCTCTGAATCAATTATCCCACTGCCCCCCCTCCCCCGGGGTCCAGTCAAAGCAGGCACTTAGATCCTCAAGAAGATCTTTTTGGCCTCAGTGGTGCCATTGAGGTGGAAGTAGATAGAAAGTGCACACCCACACTTGAGAAGAGGGTGGATGTCTCCTGTGGCATGTTCTGCCAGCAAAAGGTGAATGCAATAATTTTGAAAGAAATATTTGCGCACTTGAGCTATTGAACAGCCACTTAATACAACGCTTGGCGGGGAAGGCGAGACACGTGGGCAGTAAGAAATATGGAATCATTACACCCAGAGGACAGTGACGCCTGTGTGGTTCAGAGGCTGGAATCTGTGCTCAGGGAAGGAACTGCCTAAGGGAGTAAATGAGCCATAAGCCTCTGTGAAGCATCTCTGTGCAGGCTGGATTCTGTGAAAGATGCAATTCACACAGAGCCCAGTTGTTAACTTTGAAAATATCATAGAATAAAATCATAAAACAAAAACACCAGCATCTATTCATTCATTCAATAAATGTTTACTAGACACTTAGCATATCAGACCTCTGGCAGGAAGTAGGAATAAGGGGGTGGAGGCTATTTTGACATATTTGCCTTCCTCTCTCCCTTAGTTCCTGTGGACTTCTTTACTTTAGGGCACATTTCCCCACCTTGGGTAATATCCTACACATTTCTGCTGGGATATAGGTTTGCTCTTTCTACTCTGGAGTAGCACATGTTCTCTCTTAAGTATGTATCTCTCTCTTTTGATCTCCTTTTTTCCCCCAAGTAATCTTGTTTAATTAAAAAAAAAAGAAGAAAATAAAGTTTGATTCAAAAAGAGAAAGAGAGATCATACAGTAGGGAAGGCATTTGTTTTGCACACAGCCAACCCAGGTTCAATTCCCATTACCCCATATGATTCCCCAAACCCCAAAATAAATGATTCCTGAGTATAGAGCCTGGAATAAACCTAAGCACTGCTAGGTATGGTCTCCCCCAAAAAGGAACAAATTAAAAAAAGAACTGTGCCTTCAAGGTACTCCCAGACTTGGATGAGACAAATGGGAAATCATTACCCCAAAAAGAGGGGGCACCATACAGCCAATGGCTACCAGGACCTAACTCTGTATCAACCTAGCCAGGCCTAGGCTCAAGAATATTCTCTTAACCTTTCATTAAGCTCCCCTAAACCAAAATCTGGGACATCAGAACTACTGTGACCCCTCCTGAAAGAGGCACAAACAGCACCCACGGAGGCTTTCAGTCAGGATTCAGGATTCTAAACAAACTATGGGGTCCATGGGATCCAAGAGATTGAAGATACAGCTGGGAGAAGAGTTCCAAGAGGAGAGAGGAGGGGTACACATGGAACTGGGATGTGGGGGCTGGCAGGGGTTGGGGCAGAATAGGGCTTGCCCAGAGGAGTGACAGCAGGAGCTGTGCTATGAAGGAGAGAGTCCATGACTTTTTTCTCAGAGCCAGCGAGGAGAGCCAGGACTCTGGAGTGGGAAGGGCCTGCAGAGAAGTTGCAGTGTGAGAGCAGAGGGTCAAGCACATAGTGCACCGCCACTATGGAGCTGTTGCTTGCAAAGCAGGGAGGACTAAGACCCTTTGTCCCCAAATCCCAAGGACCAGAGAGATAGTGCAGGCCTTCAACCAATTGCCTTGCTTTCAACCAATCCTAGTTTTGTCCCCAGCACTGCCTGATCCCCTAAGTACCTGCCCAGTATAACCCTGGAGGTCCACAAACTCGTCCCCAGCAACAAAGATTCCCAACAACATCTCTTCTTTAGAATCTCACAATCAATAACTGGCCTGGTAGCTAAATAATCACCAGGAGGATTCCCTGGATCTTCTGATCACTTCTTAGGAAACTCTCCCAAAGAGAGAAAGATCAAACCTTCCAGCTCCAGATAAGACTCCATTTAGATATGGAAGAAAGAGTAAAGCTTGCTTAGAATTTCACACTCCTTGCATACCTTGGGCATGTTCACTCTTTTTGAGCCTCCATCTATTCATCTGTCAAATGAACCAATTACCGCCTACCTTATTCTGGTGAGAACTAAATAGTATGCTACTCTTTTAGTTTTGTTTTGTTTTTAAAAAAGATGTAGTACATAAAGGCTGTTCTCAACCTAACATTTAGTAGATATTCCTAAATAATAGATTCTCTACTCATTCCTTTGTTTTCTGCCCTTCTGGTGCCCCTATTCTCAGAGACACGGAACCATATAGCTCCAAATTCTGAGACTGTCCTTATTTCAGAGAGTCTGTACCACACCCACATTGCCACCGAGTAATGGCAGAAACTCTGAATTTGGGGTGGGAGAATGTGTGGAGGTATAACTACAGAAGTACAGTGGGCAGATCACTTGCTGCCTTGAAAGTTGCTGCTGACCCAGCTTCAATTCCAGCTTCCCATATGGTTCCTCCTGAGCACTGCCAGGAGCACAAAGTCAGTAGTAACCCCTAATGATCCCCCCAAAAAAGAAACTCAAAATTGTCTCTAAACTGTATAATTTCACAGTAAACACACCACCCTGTAATGAGTCTTTAAATATTTGTGGGTGCTGTCTAGGGGTTCAAAATTCCAGCCCCCACTTAGAGAGAATGGAAGTTTAAGACACACTATGTGGGAAGATGTTTATTACATTTCTTGATATTTTGCCTCCACTAGATTAGGAAAAAACCAAAATAATCATCTTGAGGTGAGTTGCTTTTGGAGAGTTTTCCTACTGAGTCCCCTTTTCTGAGCCTAGAAATAAGAGTCAGAGAACTCAACATCCCCATCTGTGGGCTTCCTTGCCCCTGCAGAGAAACCACAAACGTGGGTTAATTTCTAGGAGGGAATATGGGTTTAAAACATACAAAGAACACACAGAGACAAAGAAAATGGGGAAACTAGTGAGAACCAGCTAGCTTCTGTTTATTGTAAAGAGGGCATATGGCTACATAGATAACAAATATTGCTTCTGCCATCCCACAGGATGTGTCTAGAATATGTTCTGTCTAAGGTATGTTTTTCTCTCAAGGCTACTGGGTTAGTGTTCCTTTTGGCTTGGATGTATCTAGAATATACCCTGTCTAAAATATGCTTTTCTCCCAAGGTTGCTGGCCTTAGTGTTTTCTTTGGCTTGTCACAATGCCTCACGTAGCCTTTTAGATTGACCTTCTTCAGGCCTCCTAGAGACTGCTAGAGACTGTTATGCCTCAGGCGTCTACTAGAGACTTACTAGGTTTCAGTTCCCCACACCCATCTACCTCTTTCCTAAATTCCAAGCTTTTCTACTCAACTGCTCAAGGATGTCTTTAGGAAAAAGCAAACTCAATACACCTTTTCACCCCAAAGTTGGCCTTTTCCAAGCCCACAGACACCACATCAACCAATAACTCAAAAACTGCTCATAAATTCACAGGTCATTGCCAATACATTGCTCTACACCAGAGCCTCTGCACATATTTTTCTTCTACCCAGAAGAACATCCTGAGCCCTCTTTACCACGATAACAACTTACACTTAATATCTCAGCTGAAGAACACTTTCTCCAGAAAACCTTCTGTGACTTTTTAGATCAAATCAGGACACCCAGATAACACTCTGTAGCACTTAGTCTCTGTAGCCCTTCCCACCATTGTCATTATTAATTGATTTGTATGAACGTTTAATTAAAAATCAGTCTCCCTAAAACTCCCTGGTGTTGAATGATGGGTTGTGCGTTCCACAATCCACAAAAGTGGGAGAGGAATTCTCATGCTCCCTGTCCGGGTAGGACAAGAGACACAGGTTCAGCAGCAATTCTGATGTAGGAAATAATCCACACACAGTTGGGAAAAAATAGCAGGCCAGAAACTCACATCGCAAGCTGTTCATCTAGTTGCTCCACCACATGGAACCAGGAGCCAAGATGTCAGGCCCTCCAGGCCACCTGAATAGCCTTTATTGGAATAAACAAAGCCCACCTCCAGGGGAGGGGGAAAAAAGCCAGATGAGGAGGCAATGGGAAAACATCTTTTTAACATGTAAACCTAGGAACCAATCAAGAGACATCTAATTAGAAGGCAATATAAGAAACAATTCGAAGGACTCTACCAATACCTGATGATGGAGAACACACCTGCTTTTGCTCCTTCGAAAAGAGGACAAGATGCATTGTAAACACACTGAATAGAATAAAATAAGCAAGTGAATGGCTATTTTCTGGTCTTCTATAAGCCTAGAGAGGTTGAAAGCAGGTAGCCTATTAGTGTCCCATCTAAGGTGTGTGTGTGGGTGGGTGGGTGGCAGGAATTTATAGCCCTGATCTCTGTGCCCTGGCCTCTAATTCAAACTGTATATAAACACCCTAGTGAGAAATATATATATATTTTTCCCAACTGAGCTTGGCTCTGCCCCCATGCAAATGTATGCAAATTTGGTAAAACACAGTCTCCTGCTGGAGGAGAAAAGCCAGGGACCCTGGGGGAGCCATCTAATGTTCCTCCTAGTTGACAGACCCCTTGACCTACAAGCTCTGATGCCATCCTTAGGAGACATAGTGATGTGAGGACAGGATCTTAACAAAGGAATCATTCCATGCCTCATCCTGTCATCCCAAAAGATAGGCCAGGGGCTGTGGGGAAGCATAGGTGCCTGTCTAGAAATTGTGTCCCTCTGGCCTTGCTCCTGGGCACAACTACACAGGGGTCTGCTCTCAAAGCTAGGGGTAGCCCCCATGCTTCACACTTCTTACTTGGGTGGAAGCACCTAGGAAGCACCTAGGAAGCACCTTCTGAAGCCAAGTGTGATGCTCACTGCAGCCCAGGTGTATGGTTGCAGGTGGGACCTTAAGTCTAGCTGGTGATACATCTGGGCTCTCCTGGGGGCCATATCCTCCAGACACACCACTGTGCTTACAGACCCTTCTTCCTGGGCCTACTAGGCAACAGTTTGTGACTATGATCCTGTCTCTCTCACTGGACTATGGAATTTAAGAGCACATGACAGCAGAGGAGGGGAAAGTGAGTGAATGAATGTGATTGATGGGGGCCAGGGGAGGGGAAACACCATAGAGTATCAAGAAATTTCCAGAAGTTCTGAGAGTGCCAGTGAGGCAGCAGGCAAGTGGAGGCTGGCCTCCTGCCTCAGTTGCCCCTGAGGACTGGGCCTGCCTTGGCTGACATTTCTGTGACTTCCTTCTCCCCAGCAAGAGCCCCCCTCTCATCCCCCTTCTTCAGCCTAAGGCTGTCAACACCAGCCTCTCATCCAGAAAGTGAAACCTCAGGGCCCTGATTAGATCTATGGCAGCTTCCTAAGCAGTTCAGTGGTTCCCATGGCAACAGGGTGGGAGCTGGCACTAAGCTGGCAAGGGGCCACCTGAAGGAAAAAGAGGGAGGAGGAAAGGCAGCAGGTGTGAGGAAGCTGGGTGAGGAAGGAGGAAGATTGGGGGAGACACTGGGAGAGGGAAAAGCCAGAGTCCGATGAATAAAAGGGTGATTAGGGTGAACCTGTGAACCCGGAAGCCCAAAAGACAAGAGAGGTGAATTCACGCCAGAGGCAAGAAAGTCTGGAGAGGTTGTGAGACTGAAAGACTGAAAGAAATCCTTGGAGTGTGGAAGATATGTGAAGCAAGGTTGAAGTGGGTAGATTCAGGGAAAGTAGAGAAAAATTGGGGCCAGAGGCAGAAGACAAAAGGCCTGGTGTCTGGGGAAGAAGCAGAGCACCTGAGACTCTGAGCTGGGGAAGCTACATGCCCACCCCACCCAAGGAAGAAGAAGGAAGAGAAGGAGAAGGAGGAAGGAAAGGAGGAAGAAGAGAAGGAGGAACCAAAGTGATAGTATAGCAGGTAGAACACTTGCCTTTGCATGCAGCTGTCAGGTTCAATCCCTGGCATCCCATATGATCCCTGAACACCACCAGGAGTGATTCCTGAGCATCACCTGGTATGTCCTAAAAACTAGAAGAAAAAAAAAAGAGGAGGAGGGATAGAAAGAGAAGGAGAAAGGAGAAGGGGGGAAGAAGAGAAGGAGAGGTGGGGTAAGAAGAAAGAGAAGGAGACAACCCCAGCGTCATCTTCTTTGACTCAGATTTATACCCCAGGCTGCAGACATTGGCATTTTCCCCTTCAATGGCAGAGGGACCTGGCATAAAGTCCCCACATAGCCCAGCTCTCCACTTCACAAAAATGCTGAATAATTCAGAGGATGGTCTCAGGCCGGATGCTCTGCTGCCCTCCTTGGAGAACAATGTGCAAGGCAATGCCAAGGCCATGAAGTTGCCCACAGGGCCATGGAGTGCAGCCAGGAATATAATGCCTGGAGTCGCCTGCTTAGAAACAAGAAGAGGTGCCAGGCGTTCCAGCACCCGCTTCTCTGTTCTGGACTGTGGATTCTCTCACTTTTACTACTGAGTCAAGCATTTGGGTTTGATTTGGTCCAGTGGGGGAAATCTTGAGTGGACTCAAACTCAGTGGCTCAAGGATCTGATTAGGAGTCATCCAGTGTTTGGAACACGAGTCAGGGCTGCAGACACAACCTCAAAGCTGCCCTCTCTTTGCAAACTGGCCCTCAGGGCTTTGCTCTCAGCCAGTGCCTCTCCACCTAGTGGGTCAGCAGGAGTATTCAAAGGTACCTGCCAATGTCAGAGACCAAGAAGCTGCCAGTAGGAACTCTTGAGCCGAGGGCCACTCCAACACTTTCTTTGTACTGACCCACTTAGTTCTAAAAAAAAAGGGGGGGGACTGCCTTTATTTCCATTTCACAGATGCAGAGTCATAGACAAAGAAAGTGAACGAAGCTTATCTATCCCAGGTGTGTGGCGGAACTGAAATCTCGCCCCCCACCCCCATATTGGAGCAGTCTGGCTTCTCAGTCCAAATTCTTCAGGGCACCAGGTCCCCTGGATCTGTAAAAATCCTAAATCAGATATTTCAAAGGGGCCTAGAATTTTGATGGTGCCACCTGTGAACCACACTGCTTTCACCATGTATGACCAAACCCAAAGGGTAAACATGAGGGAGGAACAAAATCTGAAGTCATGGGGAAGAAGGCTTGGGCAACCTGGTGTCCTCTCGTGTTTCAGCTTCCTTACTCATGACTTGGGGATATTCAAAGGTTGTTGCAACAATTCTGTTTGCGAATATAGGTCAAGTAGTCAGGTCAAGTTCTAGTTTCACCTAGAACCCAGTGAAAATTAGGTGCCCTTAAATGGAGCTTGACACCAACACACATGTGCGGATGCTGGGGACAACATCATAGAAACATCAGCTCTGGCAAACAGATGAGGATGCAAATGCACAACACTCTCAGCACAATTTCAAGGGCAGGGGTAGTAGGTAAATAACCCCCAAACACTCAGCAGAGCTCCTATGTGGACATACAAAGGTACACAAGCTTAGGAACCTTCACAAAGCTTAGTTTTGTTCTCATGGATCCTGAACCTTCTTCTTGACCATATAGGCCCCCTATAGTTGCCTCAAAGGGAAGCTTGGGGGGTGGGTAGGCAACACGTTAGCAGACATGGCAACCAATCAGAACTTGCTCTATGGTTGCTTCTCAAAGACTAGCTGGTTTGGGTGACTTTGAATGAACGGTTGGCCCACTTTGAGACTGTTTCCCCTTTAATGGAACGGAAATGACCAAGTGCCTATGATTACTTTGAAAATTCAGATCCTGGGGCCCGGGAGATAGCATGGAGGTAAGGCGTTTGCCTTTCATGCAAAAGGTCATCGGTTCGAATCCCGGTGCCCCATATGGTCCCCCGTGCCTGCCAGGAGCAATTTCTGAGCATGGAGCCAGGAGTAACCCCTGAG
>PVKC010045754.1:0-11381 GCA_004027635.1 Crocidura indochinensis | reverse complement strand
TTCCTTCCTTCCTTCCTTCCTTCCTTCCTTCCTTCCTTCCTTCCTTCCTTCCTTCCTTCCTTCCTTCCTTTTTCTTTCTTTTCCCTTTCTCTTTCCTTTTTCTTATGCAAAGAAGTGTTTTGCTCTGCCCTTGAGCTGTACATATCTGCTGTCCTAAACAGATAATTTATTGTTGCTGTTTTTCAACTTTATATAATGAAATGATACATTTGTTATCTGTTTGTCTACCTCTTGCTAATTAAGGCAGGAAATGAAAGAATGAATGAATGAATGGAAGATAATTCCTTTATAAATATGCCCTGGTTTGGACTTGGATCTGCCTCCTCCGAAAGAAAGCAGGAAAATAAATATGTCCTAATTAGGGCCTGAGCTATTGCTCAAAGTGGTGGTACCTGATAATGTGTGAGGCTCTGAATTCAACCCTTGTAGTGCATGGACCCCCTTAGTACCACTGGGTGTGGCCCCTACTTAAAAACTTCCTTGACTAACTTCTGTCTTTCGATTGTCTATGAATTTAGGTCTTCATTTTCCTCACCAAAGTTCTGTGTTTTCCAATGTAGAAATATTGTTCATCTTTCATACTAAAAACATCTCTAGACCCTGGTGGCCGGTTGGTCTCAGCACCAGATAGTGAGTTCCTGAGGGTGTAAATGATGACTTTTCTCCTCTGCATCTATACCATCTGCATCCCAGGTTTGGCTCACCGTTGCTGTGTAACAAACATTTCTTGCATAATGTAATGAGTTTTATTATTCATACAGACAGGAACCTTTCTTCAGTGCTGGATTAATAATGTAGCAATAGTCATCAAGCATTTCTTGAACATCTGTCACAGGCAGTGATGCATCTAGAGCTTCTTAGATTTCTTTTACGAAACTGTGAGCAACTCTAGCACCAGTTGAGAGTGTCTCTAGGGTCTTCCTTATCCCAGGAGCAGATCATGGAGCTCATACACACTGACCACCTCAGGTGCCCCCCAACTTCCTTCCGATGCCCCCACCTTAGAATTTCATCCTAGGAGACAGTGGTCTCAGGCTCAAAGCAAACTGGTGTTGAGGCTTTCTCTCCTCTCTCAGGTTTAGCTCAGAATTTCTCTGGTTTCAATACTGATTGGCCTAACTAGTCTCCCTATCCAGGTCTGCCCACCACACCCTGCCATTTCCCTCTGGCCTCCCTTTTGTTCTCTTTGCACAAAACCCATTTACATCTTGATGGCAATGAATAATTAGAACCCTCCAGAATAAATCATTCTAGGCAAATTAATTTTCATGCCAATCAGGGAAAATTAATTGGCTTCATGATGGTTTATATTTTTTAGGAGGTACTCCCCAGGCGGCCCCACTTCTTCACAGCCTCCAGCTTTTCTTCCCCAGCACTTTGGAGAAGATTGCTTGTTAGTTTTATTGTTTGTTTGTTTGTTAATGATTTCCACTGACAACAATGCCACTCCTCCTTGCAGCTAAATGACCCATTTAACAAGCATGATAAAAAACCTCCTTAGGGAAGATCTGGGTGAATCAAACCTACCTGCTCCTCTACTGCCCAACATCTCTTTTAACTTTCTTATTTGTTTTTGCAGAATACAAAATAGCTGAGAAGCACAGAAAAGATGAATATGGAACCTAATGAATTATTACAAAGTGAAAATTGATGAATATCTTCTCCCAGTCTGACTTCTCCTCTGTCTCAATAACATTTTTTTCATGAAAGTACTTCTTAACTTCAATACAGTAAGATTTATCAATCTTTTCCTTCATTTATAGCTTGATTAAAATATATTCTGAAATAAAATGATACTATATTTTTTATAAAAATTAGATACTATTTTTTTTTTACCAAAATGAAAATAGATTTTTTTCTAATGGAAGTAAAAACTGATTTTAATATCTAGTATCTGCTTTGACTATGCATGCATTTAAATAATTATTTAAAACTAAGTTTCAGATATACTTTACTTTTAATTATTTAAGTGAACGATAACAATACCATTATCACCAACAATAAGAATGCCAACTAATAAAACTGTTTAATATTTGTTAAGGCCAACTAATAAATATGTGCTAAACAATATTGTTGGTATCAACTAACAAATGCCTAATACTATTAGACATCCAGTATTTATTCACATTTCCCTATCTTCTAAAATTTTCATATCTATAAGAGGATTAAACACTTTTTAAATTTCACATAAATTAAATCGTACTGCAAATACTTTTGCATTCAGTCATCATATCTCAGTAATTCACTCGAGTTGTGTTATGTAGCAATTGTTCATGTTTCTTAATTGTTATGCAATGTTCTATTGTATGAATAGGCCACAAATTATGTATTCTACCTAATGCTGTTAGATACTTGGGTTGTATTTTATTTCTGAGTAATATCACTGTGAAGATTATTTCATATTACTATTAACAAATTCAGAAGTGAATTTGCTGGTTGCTGAGTACAAGTAGTTGTCTTCATTTACAGTACTACTAGCAAAGAATGAGAGATTCAGCTACTTCGTCTCCTGATGTTATCCTTCTTAGTTTAGCTTTTCTGGTGGCACGGTGGTATCTTGTGATTATTTTAACTGTTTTCATTGTTTAATTTAGTTATTGTTTATTTGGAATTGTCTTTTATAAAATGTCATTTGCTTAGTTTTTTATAGAATCAACTACAATAAAAATAATAAATATTGAAGTTCTCTATATATTCTGGATACAAATCCTATATTGGATATATGTGCAACTACCCTTAAATATGTGGTTCATATATTATATATGTATGTGTGTGAATATATATATATATATATATATATATATATATATATATATATATATATATATATATTGGGTGGTACACCTGGCAGCATTCAGAGGTTACTCCTGGCTCTGGGCTCAGAAGTAGCTCCTGGCACAGGGGACCATATGGGATGCCAGGGATCAAAACCAGGTTCTTCCTGGGTCAGCTGCATGCAAAGTAAATGTCCAACTACTATGCTACCACTCTGGCCCCATATATTATATGTTTAATACAATCTTTTGGAAACTAGGATTTCAATAAAATCTACCTCTGTTTTTATCATTTGATTTGCAGGCTTCAGCTGCTAAACATAGCAGAAGAATTTTCTCTCCCTTACAAAATATTAGGAGTCAGAGGAGCAAGACTAGCCACTGTCCTGACCTGGTATTAGGAAAATAAAACATGGTGCTAGAAACCAGATTAACTAGTGCTCAGCAAGCCCACATGAACTTGCTCTACTCTTTATTAATGAAGTGGTATGTCAGCTCTCCCCTTTTTCTCCTGTTGGCAGGGAAGCCAGCAGAGAGCTGGTCTTATATTCCTACGCTAAATTAAAGAGTCTATATCAGCTGAGCCCTAGTTTTTAAGTAAAATGTCAATGGGTTTTAAGAGATCAACTGAATGTCCACCCCAACTGTGTGCAAGAACTCAGTGTGAGCTACTGCATTCTTAAAGGAAAGCAAAACATATAACCATGTTCATAACTACATCCCAATGGAAAGACTGCATGCATAAACAATGAAAACTAATTAACTAGGATCAGAATCTCATAGTATGATTTTCCAAGTTTCCATAGTGCAATTGAAAAATCACCCATCAAACCAAGAATCAACATAATCACAACACAAAAGAGCAAGAGCAATCAACAGATTGTAGCACTAAAATGAATCAGGAACTGAATGATTTGACAAGAATTTTAGGACTTCTTTAATAATCTTGAATTCTCTGGAAGCAAAAAGAAAACATCAGCATAGAGAAAGAAGCTATAAAAAAGAATCAAATGGAAAGTTTGGAATTAAAAAATAGTAACTCAATAATAGAGCAGAGATGACAGGAATGAATGGGGAAGTTTAAGAATAGTGGTTTTGAACAACATAATAAGCCAATCTGACTTAGTAGACATCTTTAGCATGTGTCACCTGAAAAATGAATAAAGTTTTTTGTTTTTCTGTTTTTTTGAATAAAGTTTATAAGAATTCATAGAACATTCATCAAAGTAGGGGCTAGAGCTATGGCACAGCGGTAGGGCATTTGCATTGCATGTGGCTGACCTAGGATGGACCGCGGTTCGATCTTCCGGCATCCCATATGCCAAGAAATCCCATACACCAAGAGCAATTTTTGAATGAATAGCCAGGAGTAACCCCTTAGCATCACTGGGTGTGGCGCAAATCTCCCCATAAAAAGAATTTATAGAACATTCACCCAAATAGACTATATCGTAAGCCATTAAACAAACCTCAACTAACCTAAAAGAATTGAAATTATACACTGTATATTATTCTGATTATAATGAAATAAACCTAGAATATAATAACTGAAAGCTTACAGACACATGGGCATTAAATTCAGACTTCTAAATATGTGATTCAAGAAAGAACATCCGATAAAATATAAAAGACAAAATTTAAATGAAAATAAATATATTAAAACGTGTGGGCACAGCTATTGCAGTTCTAATAGAATTTCTCATTTACTATATGGCAGGTATTTACATAAGAAAAGATTGACTGTTCAATCCAATGAGTACTTCAAAGACAAGAAGAGGAAATACTATAGATACATAGAAGACAATAATAAAAAGCAGAAATAAAGGAGAAAACCAATGGAAAAAATCACTAAAATAAAAATTTAGTTTAAAAGAACATTAATAAAATCAGACCCCTAGGAAGAATGACAAAGATTAAAAACAAGAGAAGACAAATTATCTGTATCAGGAATAAAATAACTTATAATGATAGAGCCTGTAGTCAATAAAAGGATAAGAGAATACTATGTATGAACATCTTTACACTCATAAACTCAACAATTGAGAACAAATGGACCAATTCTCAAAAACTGCAAGCTATCAAAACTCGATCAAGATGAAACAATTTAATGAAATTGGATTTGTAATTAAAAAGCTTTTCCTGAAAAAGAAATCTGCAAGTTCAATGATTTCATTGGAGAATTCAACTAAACATCTAAAGAAAAATTAGCATCAATGTTACTCAATCTTTTATAGAAAATAGAAAAATTCCCAAGTCATTTTATGAGGTCAATTTTATCCTGATATTAAAATTAAACAGAAGCAGCACAAAAATAACATCAAGAACAAAGGACTTGGAAGAAACACCATCAGCCAATATGGTTCATAAAATTAGATGCAAAGGATGTTAGTGAACAAACTGTTTTTCATCCTGGGGGTTGGGGAAGATGTTTGTTCTGTTACTATTAAATTTGATCTTAATTGTTTTCTTTATCATATTTGGAAAATTCTCTTTCACTTTTAGTTTACTGAGATCTTTATTATAGAAGGTTCATAGAATTTGTCACATGCATTTTTTAGGTTCCTCATGAAAGACTCATATGGTGTTCTTTATTATATTGTGATGAACTATGTCAATTGGTTTTTGAATGCTAAATTAGTGTTTCTATTCTCATTAATTCCTTTTTAATATATCTCTGCATTAATATTGCTAATTTTAATAAGGACTTTTACACTTTATTAATATTTTTGTCCTGAAAAGTTCTATTTTTTTCTTAAAAAGAAAGAGTTTCTTTTCAGATGTAGCAACAAAGGTTGTGCTGTTTTAAAATGAATAGGATCATACTTTCTCTTGGTATCTATGGAAGACTTTGGTGCAATATTTGCTTTATTTATTCTTGAAATGTTTCTTATAGTTTTCTGGGGTAGCTATTTTGGCCTGGAGCTTTGACTGTGGAAATGTTTTAGTTTAATTTATAGCTTTAATTATTATAAGATTATTCAGATTGTCTGTTTCTTCTAATGCCTTTTATGCTTTTCTAGAAATGCATTCATTTGTTTTGCAATCCAATAAAGTTTGACTACAATGTTACTAACTGCAGTAAAAGAAAATGACTTTCATGTCATTTGCAAAACTCCCCACTTCCCCTCCATCCGGTCTTATCTCAGCTTCCTCAAAGTTAGGATCTATAAAGATACTGTATTCATGCTGTCTCTCCAGCTCTAACATTATTTTTTACAACATTGAGCCTAAGGATAGATAACATAGAAACTATTATTTAGTTATTGATTTTTATGTTGTCTTTTCATTCAACTCAGAAGAATTTCTATAGGTAGACCTTTATGGGGAAACCCTACACATAGTTTGGAGTTTTGTTTTCCTTTGAAGTGGAGAGGATGCTACTTTCAATGCTAACTTGGGATGCATAAGGTATCTTTAGATTAAAGCTTTCCACATATTGTAGGACTTTGTTGATTTTTGAACAAATTATTCTTTTTAGCTTGTTTACATGCTCTTCAGGGAACTGTGTTTAACTGCCTATGACAAATGATACAGAAAAGGCAATAGCATTCTTAGCTTCCTCACAGATTCCAATTGGTAAGACAAGCAATGGGGCCTTTTCAGCCTCCTTTGTTCATATTTGATGACTCGGAGATGTGCTGAACAGTAGTTTGATCACATAAGAAATTGTGTCACTATAGATAAAAAGGTGCTTAGTGTAGAACCCATTCTCTGCAGCAAGTTGGTGGTTTTTGAGACCAATGAATGTGCATATGTGAGGGGAAGTAAATGGGTGCAGCTACCATGGAAAATAGTATGAAATGCCCTCAAAAATTAATGGAACTAATATAAAATCCAACAATTTTACTTTTGAATATTTGATTTAAAGAAAGAGAATTCTAACTGGAAAAAAGTTAAATCCACCCTCATGCTCATTGCAGTATTATTCACATAAAAAGAACCTTGCTTGGGGTCATAATGATAGCAGGTAGGGCACTTGCCTTGTCTGCTGCCAACACAGGGATGATCCCTGGCATTTAGTTAGTTTCCTGAGCCTGTCACCGGTAACTTATGAGTGCAGTCAGGAGTAACTCCTGAACACTGCCAGATGTGTCCTCTAAAAAGAACTGTACTGTTGATGGCAAATGGATAAAGAAAGTACAGTATTTACACATATAATTTAGTCACGAGAAAGAATGAGTTCTGGTAGAAACTTACATGGAAAAAAATCTAACCATCAAAAATGGGAAGAAGAGATTAACAGACATGTTTCAAAGAAGAAATACAAATAGAAAAAAAGGTGTCAGATATGGAGACATCCAAGAAATAAAAAATTTAACTAGAGAGATGATGATCTGAGGGGAAGTGCAAATGAAGATCTGAGGGCTCTTAATGTAAATTACCTGAACACTGACACCCACAGTGAATGCCCTGCAGGTGGGAGTTCTGTATATATTTTGTTATCTTGTCACCTCTCCAGGAGCAAGACAATCTACAGGGATTTTACCTTAGCATCCTTTTTCCTCAAACATTCCCTTATGAAGTGTAACCTCCACTCCACCCCCCACCCATGCTTAGTTAGCATTAAGCACAAATTTGTTATCTGCCCTTCTTCCCAAGCTAATTATTTTTGAGCAATAAATGTTCTACAGGGAGTATAGTCTGGGTGTTCAGTCCCTAAGCTTGTGAGGCCTCTGACCCTATGCTTTTCTCTATTATGTTAGCCTTGATTTCTTAATACTCGTAGTGTCCCTGCTTCAGGCCTATTCACTTGGGACTGGACTCTGGCAAAAAGGCATATGAAAATCATTCCACATCATTGTTCATCAGAAAGATGAAAATTGAAATAACAATGAGGTGTCATACCACAGAGACTGGCGCACATCACAAAAAACAAGAATAATTAGGGCTGTGGCAGATGTAGGGAGAAAGGGACTCACATTCACTGTTGTGGGAATGTTGACTGGTCCAGTATTTTTGGAAACCAATATGAACATTCCTCAAAAAAACTAGAAATTGAGCTTCCATGTGATACAGCAATATCACTCCTAGAAATAAGCCATAGAAGCCCAAAAACACCTCCAAAAGTACTCTTCATTCCTATGTTCATTACAGTACTATTCACAATAGCCAGAATCTGAAAACAGCCCAATTGCCTGAGAACAAATGAGTGAACAAAAAACCCTCCAGTACAACTATACAATGGACTACTATACAGCTGTTAGAAAAATAAAGTCATAAAATTTGTATTTAGATGGATGGCTATGGAGATATTATGCTGAATGAAAGGAGTCAGAGGGGGAAGGAAAAGATACACATAGAATGATTGGACGTTGTTTTTTTATATCTTTATTTAAGTACCATGGTTATAAACATGTTTATAGTTGGGTTTCAGACATAAAAAGTACACCCACCTTCACCAGTATAGCTTTATTTTTTAATTTTTTTTGAAACACCTTGGTTACAAAAATGATTGTGCTTGGGTTTCAGTCATTTAAGAGGACACCCCCAATCATCAGTGCAACATTCCCACCACCAATGTCCCAAATATCCCTCCTCCTCACCCTGCCCCCGACTGTACTCTAGACAGGCTTTCTATTTCCCTCATACATTCTCATTGTTAGGATAGTTCACAGTGTACTTATTTCTTTAACTAAACTCATCACTCTTCATGAAGTATGCTATAACTTCCAGCCCTCCTCTCTTTTGTCCCCCCAAATTATTGCAAGAATGTCTTTTATTTTTCTTAAAGCCCATAGATGAGTGAGACCTTTCTGCGTCTTTCTCTCTCTCTGACTTATTTCACTCAGCATAATAGATTCCATGCACATTAATGTATAGGAAATTTTCATGACCTCTCTGGCCCCACAGCTAGCTTTTTCAAGGAAGCACCTATAGTCCTCCACATTCCTCAACATAGGTACAATAGTCAAGTCAGAATATTCACAGGGGGGCCAGCGAGGTGGCGCTAGAGGTAAGGTGTCTGCCTTGCAAGCACCAGCCAAGGAAGGACTGTGGTTCGATCCCTGGCGTCCCATATGGTCCCCCCAAGTCAGGGGCAATTTCTGAGTGCTTAGTCAGGAGTAACCCCTGAGCATCAAATGGGCGTGGCCCGAAAAAACAAAATGAATAAATAAATAAATAAATAAAGGGGCCAGGCGGTGGCGCTGGAGATAAGGTGCCTGCCTTGCCTGCGCTAGCCTAGGATGGACCGTGGTTCAATCCCCTGGTTTCCCATATGGTCCCCCAAGACAGGAGCGACTTCTGAGCATATATCAAGGAGTAACCCCTGAGTGTCACTGGGTGTAACCCAAAAACCAAGAAAAAAAAAAAAGAATATTCACAAGGGTAAGATCCTATTGTCCACCTATCTATTCTCTTTGTATACTAATTGAGTAGCACAAACACAGTCATAAATCTATCTTATAAAGAGTTTTGATATCTTCAGCACCTCAAATATCTTTAGCACCCAGTAAAAATTACTAGCCTCTAGTCTTTATTTTTAAATTTAATTTTATTTGGGCACTGTAATGTTTTGTTTTATTTTTGAGCCATACCCGGTGATGCTCAGGGGTTACTCCTGGCCATGCACTCAGAAATTTCCCTGGCTTGGGGAACTATATGGGATACCGGGGGATCGAACCACGGTTTGTCCTAGGTCAGCCTCACACAGGCAAAAGGCCTATTGCTTGTGTCCCAGTGCAACTTTCTTGCCATTAATGTCCTCCCCCATCCATTCTCTGTCTTCTATAAATGCATCACTCTCACTCATTACTATTTATATGATAGTTGTTGGTGTAGTTATTTCTCTGACTACACTCACCAACCTTTGTAGTAAGCATGAGTGGAGAATGATTGGACTCATTTATAGGACACATAAACAATATAGTATAGAAATAATATCTAAAAATATTTAGATGAGAATCAGGAGAACCAGTCCATAGCATGATGCTTGCCACAAAGAGTAGAGTAGTGTAGTTAGGGAAGAGAAGAGACATCATGACAATAATATTATATATATAATATATATTATGTCATTATTACAAGAATAGTTGGAAATGATCATTCTGGACAAGAACTAGTAGATGAAAATAGATAAATCTATATGCACAATACTCCTTTCACAACAATTTTACAAACAGCAGTGTTAAAAGAAAAAATGGAAGAACAAGAGAGAAAAAAATATCTGCCACAGGCAAGGGGAGACGCAAGGAGTAGGCAGGGGTAGGATGAGTGGGGGGACTCGGAACATTGTTGACAGGAAATATGAACCTACAAGGGTGTTGTATGCTATATGACTGAAACTCAATACTGAGTAACTTTGTAACTGTGGAAAAACCCAAGTGTATTATTAACAGCCTTGTAAATCAGTGTTTATTTATTTATTTATTATTTTGGGGGGGCACACCCAGTGACGCTCAGGGTTTACTCTTGGCTCTGTGCTTCAGAAATCACTCCTAGCAGGCTCGGAGAACTATACGGGATATGGGAATTAAACTCAGGTCCATCCTGGGTCTGCAGTGTGCAAGGCAAACACCTTACCATTGTGATATCTCTCTAGCCCCCATTCATAGTGTTTAAATAAAGTAATTTTTAAAAATAAAAAGAAATATAAAAGAAAATTATATATGCTATCAATTAATAGCATTCTGTACTGCAAAAGGAATATGAGTTTCAGAGAGAGAAAGAGAGAAAGAGAAAAAGAGAGAGAGAGAAAGAGAGAGATATACAATGGGTAGGGCATTTGCTTTGTATGTGGCCAACCTAGGTTTGGTTCTATTACCCATATTCCCATATGGTCTCAAGAGCACGATAGTAATTTCTTAGTGCAGAGCCATGAGTGATCCTGAGTTCCTGAGTACCTCTCAGTGTTCAATAAATAAATAAGTTTCTTATTATCCATGTTCCAGTTAATAAAAAGACTACATTCACTAAAGGTGAAATAATAACTAAACTCCACTGGGTGATTCAATTTTAGGGAAGCAGCAATGTTGAAGATGAGCCAAATGGATGTCTTATGAGACTGAATTCTAAGTTATTGCTTTCAATATTTAAAAATTCTTCAATTAACATTGTACTTGGGACTTCAAATAAAGCAATCCAGATGCTTTCTGTGCTTTATTACACAGAATTATCACATACATTCATAAAAAATAATAAAATGATAAAATTTTCTTTTTCAATTGACTCTTCCTTTCATAAAGGGTTTCTTTGTAGCACACAATGCTATTTGAAATCATTTTGCTACTTGTAGAACTATTTTTTAAAAAAAATTGTATAAATTTCCTCAAATCTAAAGCTTGATTCATTAAGCTTATGTAACATTCTAAATCCTTTCTTATCATTCCAGCAATGATCACACTTTTGAAAGGGGCATATTGCATTTCAAGAAACTATTTTCTTTGTTTTTTTTTCATACAAAGCAATTTCTAGTCCATTTCTAGTTTTGTTATGAGATGGCAGTAATTCACATACACCTTCAGTCTCCACTTCTAATTCAATTTTTGCTCTTTCCATAATATTCGCAGTGACTTCCCCTGGAATCCTGAGCCCCTCAAAGTCACCCTGAAAGCAAAAATCAACTTCTTCCAAATTTCTGTTCATATTAATAATTTTACATCCTTTTAT
>PVKC010045753.1:0-11361 GCA_004027635.1 Crocidura indochinensis | reverse complement strand
TTTTTTACCTCGACTCTGCAAGAATGTATTTCACACAGACCTCACAGATTGGAGGGGTCCCCAGCACTGTGAATTTTGGGTTTTCATTAGGAAATGCCAGTCATTGTCCCAGCAGATGAGACCCTCAGACCCTTAGCAAATTTCAGCCCCTTGAACTCTGATCCCCGAGAAAGGAGAGAAGCCAGATGCTCTAAAATTTGAGGACGTGGTGCAAGGGCAAAGTGAGGGCAGGTCATGTGGGAGTCGAGGGTTCAGAACAAACTTTGTGGTATTTGGTGTCCTGTGTGCAGAGTAAAGAAGAGACAGCAGAAGAGACAACCAGAAGTTCCAGACCAACCCTCAATTCTGCTGCCCTCCTCTACCCATTGTGCCAAACAGGTGCCCTGCCTCCATCCTAATTCAAAATGGGCAGGGGAATTCTCATATCTTTTCTATGGGGTTCGGGAATGACACCAGGCCATGTATGCTAACCCCAACACACACCTGGCACCTCGAGGACCCAGTGATATGGAACTGTGGCTGAAGGGAACCCACAGTTCAAGCAAGCCTGAGGGGCACCATGGTACACGAATGATCCCCAAGAGCATGAAGGCAGAGAATAGGGGTACCATGACTGTTTACAGCCTTCTTTCCAGAAGTTTGCTGAGTCACTAGCTGTTATGTTCCAAGCACTCCCATAGGAGGCTTTTGGGATGCACAGTGCAGTGCTGATGTGAGGTTAGGGTTGGGCTGTTTCTCTGCTCTCCTGCATCCTGCATCCCCATATGAGGTCCCCTGGCATGTGCCAAGCACATAGCATGTCCAGGAGAACAGACAGTGCAGAAGATCTGGCTGAGTCAGGTGTCATTCCTAGGAACAGAGGGCAGTTTGGGAGGGACCTGTGCAGGACAGGCCTATGTGAAGGTGTAGGGGTGAGGTATCATGGAACTCCCGCCCATCCCACAGCCCTGAGTGCTTCTTCCCACACTGGCTGTCAGCCCTGCCTCACCATCCTTCGGGGCCAAGAGCGGGACCTGGCCGGCTTCTCTGAGTCAAGTTGTTCACGTCTCCATGCTTGGGCGCAACTTCAGCGGTGCCCTCGAAGTGGTACAAAGCACACAGCAGCCGCCAACACCAGCATGGGGCCGGTTAATTAGGCTGCCTGAGGACTCACTCTGCTCCTCATTAGGGGACTGCTGAGACCTTTGCTGGGAGGGAGCCAGAGACTCGGGTTTCCTCATACCTAGAAAGCGGGCAGAGAGCCAGACATTCTGGGTGTAGATACATACACACACTCACATACCTACACATTCATACAGACATGGACACATTCACCCAGATACATTCACACACACCTACATGCACTCATACAGACATAGGCGCATTCACCTACATCCATGCATACATATCATGCCACACCTATACACATATACTAGTACAAACATGCATACACATGTACTCACACTCACATACAGACAAAATAACACTCATACACATATACCCATGCTCCCACACATATACTCATTCACTCATACAGACACACATATACACATGCATTCACACAAATACTTGCATACACACATCACCACACACATGAATTCACACATATTCACATACACAGACATGTTCATATGTGCTCATTATGCAGGTGGGTCCGTGGTCTGTAACCCAGAGGACACAGGACACACATATATACATGCACTCAGACAATGCTCACACATACTCACACACTCATCCCCACATACACTCACATACACATTCATCCAGAAGATACAAGAATAAGCAGGAACATTCTCACTGTTTCCAGGAAGTTCCAGAAAATGTCACACTTGGTCCTGAGCTCTAGGTCCCCTCCTTGGGCTCCAGTACTTGTCTCAAAGGTGACCAGTCTTGAAAGGACTGGAGAAATAGGGAGAGGGCCCCAGAACCTGAACCAAACTCCTCTGCTTCACACTCACAGCCCAAAGCTGTGCAATCTGCTGTAGCCTATGGTATTGCCAACCAGGGACCTGCACTCTCCTACACCCTGATTCAGGAGTGTGTAGACAGTTACTTCACCCAACCTGACCCAGGAAGGTGTAGACAGACACTAACATGGGCATCCCGCTTTCCATGTGTACCATTCTTTATCATCCATCACCTTCCTGTAGGCCTCTTGTTGTGGCCAGGTCACACAGAGGGATTCAGAGGCTTATTTCAGGAGTAGATTCCCAAAGCAGCCCCAGGAAACAGCAGCAGGATCCCAGGAGCCTTAGCTCAGGCACACAGAATCCCTGGAGAAGGGGTCCAAAGCAGACTGGGAGGTCTCCTAGGGGACTCGCTTATGTCCTCTATGAGGGCAGCCTAGCCCTATTACCTCAATTAATTAAACCCTTCTTGGGGGAAGCACCACCTGGTATAAATTGGTACCCTCCCATCTCACCCTCCCCATCAAGCCAGAGACTTCAGGACTAAAAGCCATATCTACATCTGTCCTCCAGTAAACCAGGCAGGACCATGCAACTGTCCTGAAGCAGTGTTCACAAAGGGTTCTGCCCTCAGCCTAGGCCCTGGGATGCACCCCAAGACTGAGCATCACAGGGACCCCAGTGTAAGCATGACAAAAGGGGCGAGCCATGGCTGCTGACCCGGAGATTGGGTTGGGATCATGTTTCAGGGACACAGTGCACTGGAGACTTGTTTGAGATGAAGAAAAGAGGTAGGGGCACTCTCAGGGCTGAGCCCCAGTCTTCAGGATACCCCAGCCGTGGCTTCATTGACCCAAGTGTAAACCTTTGATTTATCTTTCTGTGAGGAGGATGTTCACATTAGTTTTGTTCTATTCTTTCCCCAGAGGTCTTGATTACTTTTCTAAAACCCTTTATCGAAAAATCCATTCCCCCCTGGTCTTCAAATCACATAATTTTCACGTATGACATTTCCACGTGCAGTCAGGACTGTTCCTTCTTTAGGACCCAGGGGTCTCTCCTCACTCACAGGCTGTGAAGACTGACTACTGGGGTTTCATCTTTCATTTTAGTGGGAGAAGTCCCTCAATGTCCTTTCTTATCTGTGTTTGCCCTGTTCCTGAAAAGCTCAGAGACTAGGAGCACACAAAGATGCTTATTGAATACCTGAAACGGAGAGCAAAGCTGTCTCTGGGTATCTTCCTTCCTCTTTCCTGTTTTCCTTCCTAATGGCTCTAACATCCTTGTAATATCCCTCACATTTCTCAGAGTAAAGTGGAAGGTGGGGAGCTGTGCTGCTATATGAATAGGCTGATTCCTCTCACTGAAGGTTCCTTCACATGCCATTTGTCTGCTGTGAAGCGAAGTTGAGAGAGGATCGTGCTGGACAGGGATCTTAAATGTGTCCCCACAATGCAGTGAGGTTGGTTGAGCTGAGCAGTGGCCTGGTGCCAAGCCCTGGCTGGGCATGGAGATGACGAAGTGATGGGAAACACTTAACAGGCATCTGGTCAAACTCAGATAATGGACAATCGATGCAGCCTGAGGGGACTGAGGGCTAGGAGGGCTTTAAAATTTTTTAACAGAAAAAGCAAAGGACAGTGTCATTTGATGCAAAGGACAATGACTGACTCTGAATCGATGCAGTGGCCAGCACTGCGTGGATGTCTGGCCGCCGACCCTGGCCGCCCTTCCTGCCGATGTCAGAGACAGTTTCTCCTAATGCATCCAGAGGGCTATTTGGGGACATGAGTCACCTTTTCTCCTTGTATCTCTGCCACAGTCATCATCCATCAGCCTCTGCTTCCACATGAGAACCTTCCTCTCAGGGTCCTATGCAGGTACTCTCTGGTCTGTCCCCTCTGGTCAGACCACCAGGAAAGGCCCACTGTTGTGACCTGGATTGGTTTAGCTTAGAAGCAAACACTTTCCCAACAAGTCCTGAAGTGTTGATGGCTCTTCCGCTGGCTGACCCTGCAGAAACATGAATCAGAGCCTGCCTGCTTCTGGACAATGCTTACGCCTCTGGGCATCCTCGTGCATCCTGCACTTCTCCACCAGAAGCCAAAGTGGTTGGACAATGTTTAGAGCCAAACCCTAATAATGGTGACAATCAGGCAAGAGCATCTGACTCAACATCAGGCTTGGCCTCAGCAGCAGGAAGTCTGCTTTGCAAGAAGCCCAGTGAGGGGTAGGGATGAAGGAGTCTGTGCAATAGGTTAGCACAGACACCTCCTTGGACAAGGCAGGGAAACTGGCTCATATTTCTAATTAGCAGCTTCATTGCTCAATACAGGTGGGGTGATACTGCCCCTCCACCTGGCAACCAGGGGCCCTGCCCTACTGGAATGATGCTCATCTGCCCATGACCCATAGCCTGGCTTCTCCCTCCACCTGGGCTTCTGTTATTGTCCACTAGCAATGCCCCCACTTCTGGATGTTCCTTGGCACCTTCCATAACCACCTTTCTCAGTCATGCTGGCGTCTCACTGCAACCCCTGTCAACCCTCCTTCAACAGCACTGTTGTATCCATTTCCCACCTGGCCCAAGGTGTTACACTGGCACCCTACCTGTTATGCCTCTGTGTGACAGGCTCAGAGCCCAAATCTGGTCTACCCTTTAGGAGAAGTTGGGGTACACATATCTTTCCAACTCTTCTTCAGTAGAGAGTCTAGGTCAGGAGATGCCCACATGGGGTCCAGTGGGGCAAGTAGGGGAGGGGGACAGTGTCCTACAGCAAGTGTCTTGGTCTCTCTGGTTCATGAAAGAGGCACAGAACCTAGTCAGGAACCCCAGTGGCTTTTAGTCATATTCTGAAGCTGTTTTAATTCCATTTAGTGGCATTTTAATGACAGAATGAATATTCTGTGTAAATGTGAGCAGTGACTGGTGAGACTGAATCTGATTCAGCTCCTCTGCTGAGCAGACCTGGGTGGACAGTGCTGGGCACCATTGAGGATCTGAGTTCCTGAGTTTAGGAGACTAGCAGTGCTCCGATCAGGGTGCTTGTGGGAACTTTAGTGGCAGGGAAGGCCAGGCTATAGAGGTCTCAGCTCAGTTGGGGGAGACCATGGCAACTATCCTGAAGAACTGTACCTGCCTGCCCTGTTTTGTCATCCAGCCTGGTCCTCAGTAAGAACATCTGCAGGAAGACCTGGCCCACATAAAACCACCAAAAACACAGATTTGGGCCTGAGACATTTAGTACCCTTTGAAGAACTTGACTTCTATCACTGGTCCAAAGGCACCAGTAGGACCTGGACCATAGCAGAGGGTCTGCTCAGGGCAGCCTTGGCCACCCAGCATTTTATTCCTTCTCCAATGAAACCATAGACCCTCCCTAAAGGGGCACATGGGCAAAGAGCAGACCCCGTGTGGGTACATATAGGCACCAGTATGCGGATCCCCAGCACATGAATCCCAGCACACACAGGTACTAGCATATAGGCTCCTAGCAAGGGACCCAGTATGCCGAATCCTAGCACTCAAACCCCTAGTACATGGACCCCCGGCACACATGAAGCATGGATCTGGGAGTGAGTCAGTGGACAGATGAGCAAATGAGGCCCTGGCAGGCATGGCCTTGCTGCCCATCTCGCTCCAGCCTCATGAGTCTTATCTTCGGCACTGAATCTTTGCTGAAGGCCTTCGGTGGCTCATAACTGAATCTAAGAGAATCAGGCAGGGGTTGGGCTACGGCCCTCCCTGTCCTTGGCCCCTTTCTGAGGCCTGGCAGGATCCCAGCACCTCTGCAGCCAGACAGGGGCTGGTACCAGGCTCAAGTGCCCAGAAGCCCCCGGGCAGGTTCTATTTTCCTCCCTCCTGCGGCTCTATCCAGCTGGGACCAAAGTGTCCAGGGCCTTGATTGGGATTCAGGAGCCGCATTCTCTCTCTGCTTGGAGCAAAACCGAATTAAAATATTTGCCTCGGTAATCTGGTCCACAACTTGCCTCAAATTAACGAAGGCAAAGTGTTCAGGGGGGTCAGCGGAGAGCCGGAGCCTGGTGGGGTGCGAGCCGGGGGCCATGGGGGTACACTCGTTGAGTGAGTGAGCGAAGGACATACAACATTTATCAGCCGGTGCACGGAAGCTTCCTAATGAGCTGCTTCCACTCGCCTGATGTTAATTAGTCCGGGACGCTGCCTGCACGTGAACGGAGCTGTCTTGGGGGCATCAGAGCAGAGGTAGGAGGGGGACCCACTGCCCCCAGGGTGCCCGAGTCTGAGTGAGGGAGCAGGAACTGGCATGAGGTCATGGAGTGGGGGCCCAGAGGCCAGCACAGACAGGCCCCAGATCCCATCCCTGTGATGAGATGGCCTCTACCATGTGGGGTCCAGCACCTTGGGATGGTGGCCATTGGTCATGAAAGGAGACAGACCAGGGAACTGTCCTATGGTTTGGAGCCGGGTCCCTGGGTAGAAGGACATGAACCTTAGCTTCCCTAGGGCCACTGGGGGGCAAGACCATAGCCAATGCAGGCTCCTGCTGGGAGGGGCCATCATCCCTGCCTAGGGGTTTCCAGTCAAAGGGGCTGGCAGGTATCCATATTGGTCTGCAGAGGACAGATCTGGGACCTCTGCAGATTCCAGTTTGCCACATCCATCACAGGACATGGTCAGCGCCAATCCTATTGTCCCAATGTCTCAAGGCCCGAAGGCCTCAGTTGTTGTCACTCTTCCATATCTCTTTTCCACCATCTCTCTCCCACTATCTCACTGCCCAGTGTCTCTTGTTGTCTCTGCCCAATGTTTTTCTGCCCACAGTTTCTGTTCATGCCACACTTGATGTTCACTTTGGCACAGATGTTGGGTGTAGAGAGCCACTGGGCTTATATGCCCATGTATGTACATGGAGAGAACACAGATTGAGTGTGTCCACATGTGTCCAGCATGCCCCACCCTCATGGGAACGCAGTCCCAGACTAATGCCCCCTCTCTGGTCATCAGCCCTGAACATGGCAGATGATGGTAGATCCCTGGAGTTCTGAGACATAGGGGAGGGCAGCCCTTGTCCACATATGCACCCTCTCCTGAGCCCAGGAATTTATGTAGTAAGAGACTCAGTTGGAAGTGATGGCCCAGAATGTGGAGAGGCAGCTCCTTTAAGGGTGAGGACGTATGGCACTGAAGGGATAAGCTTGGCAGGAACAAGTTCGGGGCCCTCTTCTCAGGGCACAGATGCTCCATCTACTCTGAACAGCAGGCAACATGGTGTTTTTGGCCTTGCATGCTCACTGGAGCTTTTAGGGACTATAAAATAGGTCCATGGTTTAGACCTTGTAGGATTTGGATTCAAGGAAATGTGTTGGATGCTGGTTTAAAGTCAAGGTAACTAAAGCCACATGGGGCTCAATGGGGAGAGTTTGATTCCCAGCACTATCCATGTGCTGTCAATGCTTCTTGAGGTACCCAGAACCCCAACAACTGTGTCCCCCTGAACATGGCACCTAAGTGTGTCACATGGTACTAAAGTGTGAGCACATGTGGAGTGTGAATTCATCAGCATTTGACTATCATGGAGACAGGAAACCATTGAGCACACTACTCACAGGACTAGAGAGACTGGACATTGCACCAAGATCATGACTGCCTGAGGTCACTACTCCTACAAGGGTCAGTATCGGACACATGGTAAAAAGAGCATCACCATCACCCTGTCACCATCCTCACCATTATTACCATCATTATTATCACCTCTGTCATTACCATCACCACTGTCACCACCACCATCATCACTATCATCTCCATCACTGCCATTATAACCACCATCACTGCTGTCATTACCACTATTACCACCATCACCACCATCCTCACTATTAGAGCCATCACTATCACCATCACCTCCATTATCACCACCATCACCATAATCACTACTATCTTCACCATCACCACCATCCTCACTATTACCACCATTACCATCACCATCAACAATATCATTGGCATCTTCACCATCACCACCATTATCACCTTCACCACCATCTTCGCCAGCATGCAAATATCACCATCAGTGCTAATGAGTATATTCCCAAGTCCTTTTTAGAAATAATGTTTATAATCATCAAAGTGGACTGTGATTCCAACTTCACAAGGGAAAAAAATGACCTCCAAGTAATAGAAGCAACTTGCTTTGGGTCACAGAAAATTCAGAACCCAACCCAGTGAAGCCTCCACATGGTTCTGACATGTGGTTAATGCTTGTCAGCAACCTGCCAATTCACTGGAGAAGTAATTCTTTCCAACACTGAGCCAAAACTGGGAACACTGTAGTATTCCATTGCTGTCATTGTTCACTCGCAGACTTTTCTAACTACCTCTCAGGATGGACTGACTCCATGAAGAACTTCAGAATGGGATGTGGGGAACAGTCTGGAGAGAAGCTTAATTTCATTCTCTCCAGTCCTTCTTAGCAAGCAAAGCAAAACAGTCGCTGTACTCAATGTATGCAATTCTTCCAAGAATAGTCAGAGCATCTCTAACTTTCCCTTTATTTCTTGACTTGGGTATAAAAGAAAATCTTCTTCATTCCATCCTCTGTTCAGCCCCCTGCTGTGCAATATATATATCACAGTGGGGTATTGCAGCCAAGATTTTTTCTAAATTGAGCACACTGCTTGGCAAGAGCCCTCCCCTTTCTTGTACCCCACAACTACAATCTGAAACATGCACTCTAGTCTGTCTGCTGGATGTAATGGGACCCCAAACATGCAGCAGACTGGAGAGCCAGCAAGGGCACAGCCAGTGTCCCGGGCTTCCTACCATCCAGAGGCTATAGCATGACTGTCCTTGCCACTGTGCCCCGCAGCTTGGGGATCTCCTCCTGTATCCAAGTCCCAAGCTATAGCATGACTGTCCTTGCCACTGTGCCCCGCAGCTTGGGGATCTCCTCCTGTATCCAAGTCCCAAGCTAAACCATGACACTGTCCAGTCCAAGTCAGGCCTCAGATCTTGACTTCCTGCCTCCTAACCTCACCCGTTTGCACCAGAGCCTGGTTAGAAGGAGACTCAAGGGGTTGCTCCGTGGGTAGTCAGTATTGGAGGATTGGGTGAACTGCTCATCCTTGTAGGGGGCCCCTCCAGCCAATGCATCCACCTCTCCTCTTGGAAGCCCAGATAGTCCCAGCACAAACTTGAAACCTTGTCCAGGCTCCCCATTGTTACCCCCACTGGCACCAGCCCTCCAGGTCCATGTCCTCTCCTGCTCCAGGATCCTCTCTTGCACCTGTCCTCTCCCTACATCAGATTCCCACAGACCAGGGACTCCAGAAAAATGTGACTGGCTGGGAAACTTGCCCAAAGCAGACTCTGCTCTTCAGTCTTGGGGAATGTTGGAGTCATTGAGGTGTTGGAGTTATGGGATCCTAAGTGATCCCAGACAGAGCCCCATTTTACAGTCTTTCTATTAGTCCCTATTATTCTCTACCTCCTCTCTGCTGCATGGTCATATCTATTGTGTTTCCCTCAAATTCTGACCTGCAAAATGTATTAACCATGTCTCCTTAAAATAATCAATGTTTGTCTTTGTAGAAATGGGAAATAACTAGGAGCTCGGCCATGGCTGTTCACTTTCTGGCCCACATTTAAAGTTCAAACACACTGAACCTTTCTTTCTTTCTCTTTATTTAAAATAAAGTCTTACAAGGCATGGACAAGGCACTATTCTATGAGGTATAAAACCCATCGCTCTAAGGAGTAGAAACAAAACATCCTATTTATAAAAAGTCCGTCTCAACTTCGCGTTTCATCTCAGTGACTCTCCTTTGCTCAGGTCCTGGATGCAACCAGGACTAAGGAAGCTTTTTCTGTGGGCACATCTCTCTATGCTGTTTGAATTTCCTTTTCTTAGCTATCACTGGGCTGAGGGAAATGGTCAAGCATGATATTCACAGAGGTAACATGTGAGTTTGCTTCTTCTATAAAGCACATGCTAAGAGTGAGTTTCAGTGGGGTCTATCACCCCATCTCCATTCTCCCTACACTCCTCTCCCCTCCTCTCTTTTCACCTCTTTTTTCCTCACTCTCTCCTTAGCTCTTTTCCCTCACTCCCTTCCCCTTACCTCCTGTCCTTTCAACTTGTTTCCCTCACTTCTTCTTTTACCTCTTTGCCCTTACACCTCCTCTTCCTTCACCTCCTCTTCCCATATCACTAGCACAGAGAAGGCAGTGGCAGCTGTGTCCAGTGGGGTAGTCTGTACTCAGAGAGATAAAGCTGGGGACAGAGCAGGGTTTCTGTGAGAGTTAGGGCTGCTTTAAACCAAAGGGCCACAAACTGATTTGGCCCAGGGCCCCTTTCCAGAAAAAAAAAAATCCCCAGTGCCTCCCAAAGTCTGCCTTCTTCAAAGCACACAGAACATACCCCTCAGTTGTACCCCAGACCCCCACCACTTCCCAGATGGAACCAGAGTTCATAGTTGGACATGTCTACTTTGAGGAACATTGTGACTGCAGATGTGATAAGAGGCAACTTGGCCACTTGAGCAGTAGGCTGGGCACTGGGCCCTTTCAGGATCCCAGCTGGCTATAGAGTCACACAGAGAATTAGCCTGCAGGGAGTAGAACCCAGGGAATGGCCCAATCTCACACAGCTTAGAGTCTTCAGAGGGCCCTCTCCTGAGGACCTGGCACTCAGCTCAGCAATCCCCTAAAGGGTCTCAGGGAGAGGTCAGAGATAGCACCAAGCAAACTTCCAGCTTAGGCACACTCTGACCTTGGTTGACTGCCTATAGGTGAGGTCCGGCCACCTTTCCCAGGAGGGACCAGATTGAGCGTCACCCATCTGCTGGGCCCAGTCTGGCTATGCCAACAGTACTCACCAGTACCCTGTCCCTCTGTTCAGCAGAGTACACTTCCAGAAACAGCTTCTCTCCTGTCCTAGTGCCCCTCTGTCCTCCTGACCTCATTGACCAGTCAGTTCGTGCCAGTTGGTTCTTCATCTCCATAAAACATCCTTTCCTTTCTGCTTCAGACACTCAGAATTTGTACTCTCATTAACATGAAACATCCTTTCTTTTCCAGTTTAGACACTTTCACCCCAGACCCAGTCATCTGTCTCGATCCCCTTGGGGCAGTCAGCTCAGACCTCATGGCACCCTGACCTGTGGAATGGCCTTGATATGGGAAGCAGTGTTTCCTTGTGAGCAGCCAAGTGGCTCAGGATGACACCCAGAGCTCCCATCAGTGCTCTATGCATCCCTCTCTCCCATTATCACATGGTGGTTATGGAGCAATGTGGTTGGTCCAAGTGGGGGCCAGACAGAGATCTGAGCGACACACTTGTCTAGATTGTGAGGGTCCCCTGAGAAAAGGGGGCAGCTCTGACAAACCACTTTCTGGATGGGCGGTAAACTGAGATGATAAAACATCCGAAATCCGAGGGCTTCTGTATTTGCCTTGCACAAGGCCAACTTGAGTTCGATTCCCAGCACCCCAGATAGTCCC
>PVKC010045752.1:0-11359 GCA_004027635.1 Crocidura indochinensis | reverse complement strand
CTGAAATATAGCTGGCCTGGGTTCTCCTACTGGACAGGAGAAAGAAAAACTGGACCAAATGTTCTCTCGCTAAAGGAGACAGCCCCACTCTGAACTCAAGTCAGGATCAAAACTCAAAGTAGAAATACCATTCTGGAGCCATGTGGGAAATACAATTAATCTATACTCAAGGTGAAATCATCAGCTGACAGACACGCTGGATACTGGGTTGGCAGTGCACATTCTTTTTTTTTTTTTTTTTTTTTTGGTTTTGGGTCACACCCGGCAGTGTTCAGGGGTTACTCCTGGCTCCATGCTCAGAAATTGCTCCTGGCAGGCATGGGGGACCATATGGGGCACCGGGATTCGAACTGATGACCTTTTTGCATGAAAGGCAAACGCCCTACCTCCATGCTATCTCCCGGGCCCCGCAGTGCACATTCTTGATTTCTCTCTGACTTCCCTCCTTCCCCTTCCTCTCCATCCTTTCTGTGTATGACCAGAAAGGGTCACAAATAAGGCAGTAAAACCAGGAACAAAAAGCAGGTCTGACTGTATCCAAAATGACTCCCAGAAATCATTTGGGCACTGCCTGGCTCCCAGCCCACATCACTCCAAGCATCACAAGCAGCCCAGCTCATGGCTTTAGCCACTTCCCGCAGGCTCCTGCCTTCCAGATGGCAGCTTAGGGATGTCAGGGAGATGAAATGATCTCAGTTCAGCTAGTCCAGGCCTGGTTCCTCCCTTACACAGTAGGAGAGTCACTGATATCTTAGTGACCTCTATTGCGAGACCTTTCCCACTGCTTGGGGCCAGCCAGAGCCAGAATAAAGCAGAGCAATAGTACTGTGGGCACTTGTCTTGCACACAGCTGACCCAGTTTGATCCCCAGCACCCTTATGGCCCCGAGCCTGGCAGGAGTGATGCCTGAGCACAGAGCCAGGGTCAGCACTCAGCGCCACCAAGGGTGACCCCTCCCAAAAAAGAATAAACCCCAAAAAGGCCTTTTCCACTGTTCACTCAGATTTTGTACTGAGAACGAGAGAACACCAGTGAAGGAATAAAAACAAGGAAAGAGGAAGTGGGAAAGAGAGAAGGAGAAAGAGGGAAAGGAGGGACAGAAGGTAGAAGAAAGCAATGGGGGGTACTGGACTAACAGATGGTGGATTAGGAACAGAAGGCTTTTCTAACTGGAGAACAAGAACTTAAATGTTTCTGTACCTGCAATGATCAATGATCGTGCAGAAACCAAAATTAAACTTGTAAATAACATTAAGTTGCTCTTCTGAAACGGCCTGTCTGGGCTGCAGACAGGAAAAGGCCCAGCAAGGTTCCCAGGCAGCTGATTCTGTTCCTAATAGGAAGGACTGCAATCAAGCCAAAACAAACATCTGTTAACCAGTTAAGTTGGTTAATGAAACAAAATTGCAGCTGGTTTTATCCACGATCAAAAGTCAAGCAAATGAGAGCAAGGCTGTAGGAACAAAGCTGGTTTCTCACAAAGAAGGGCTCAGGCATTTGAAACCCACTTGTCAAATTAACACAAATCCTTCCTGGAAGTTGCTGGGACCACTGATTGGTATTTATTTTGTATCTTTGTAGAGACCGGCCTCACAGTTTTAAATTTATTAGTGTTCGTTTCAGAACTTGGCCTTGCCTGTTCCTTTTTTTTCCCAAAATAATCACCTTTCATGAAACAAGCTGTGCTGTATGTGTCTATCTTGCTAGATTTTTAAAGGGTTGGTTTAGCAAAAGAAAAACTGTGCCTACTTCACAAACTCTTGGACAATTCTCTGGAAAGCAGAAGCTGGGAGAAGTTAAGAGAAAGCTTGCTTCTATGTGCACAGCCAAAACCCCTCTTCTCCACCACCATATAAACCACCTAAACCCACGTATCTACAGAACCGTACTCAGGGCCCCACTACCTCAAAATGCCACCAACAAATTACAGAGCTGAACTCATTTGCTAACCTGACTTTCGTGAGCTAATTGATGTTTATATACTTACCTCCATTAATAGGTTGGTGAGATCAAAGCAGTTGAGAAGATGCAGATTCACATTTTAAATGTTAGTAGAACAAAAACAGGCCTGTCAAATCCACAAGGTAGTTTAATGCACAGGACAAAAAAGTGAAGTGTGCGATCAATTTAAAAACCTCCAATCAACTCCCATTTCCTTCAGCATTCTTTATAGATTCACAAGTGCATAAAATACATGGAAAGAAGACAGACTTTCTCCAGAGAAACACTAATAAAACACAGTCGTTATTAAATGAAGTCAGAAGGGAAAGAATGAATTATTCAAGATTTTCATTAGATCATCGAGATGGGCATCCAAGATACAATCCAAATCAATCAGCAAATAGCATCTAACTTTAGTGTTATATAGCACAAACTCGTTAGTACAAGGATAATAAATATAGCTGTTACCAGATATTATCTACCTATTTATAAATAGGTAGAAGGGACTACAATATAACAATAAATTCCTGAAAGCTATTGAAAATAGCCCAAACTAAGTTCCAAGACACTGCAAAGAGAAAACACTGAGATCAGAAAACAGATGGATTCATCAGGTCAGGATTAGGAGTTGTCTACAGTATCAAATACATCTAAGATCCAAAGAGTTAAAACAAATGTTTAACACGCACTGAACAATTAGAAATCCTGACATGTTCCTACTTTACCTGAAGCCTGTGACATTAGGCATCTAGACAAGTCCCATCTTGATAAAAGCCCCAAGTGGAGCGAGCTGTCATGGCTCCGAGTACAAGAGTCTTGTTTGCTCCTCATTCCTCTCTTTACCCAACTCGCTGTGTTTGAAAAGAGTCTGGCTGGTGCTCCTCAGGACAGTCTTAACTGTTCCTTTTCCTTTTCCTTTCTTAATTTGGGGGCCACACCAGTGGTGCTCAGGGATCACTCCTGGCCTGGGTTCAAAAATCACTCTGTAGGCTCAGGAGATTGTACATGATGCCAGGAATCCAACTTGGGTCCACCATATGCAAGGCAAACACCCTCCTCACTGTACTATGGTTCCAGACCCTAACTGCTACTTTCTGCTCACAAATCCTGTCCTGAGACTCTGCTAGTTGAGGGCTGTGAGCACAGAGCACATAATTTGCATGTAGGAATCTGAATTTCATCCTGACACCTCCAAGAGAAAGAAAAAGATTCCCTGCTTCCTTAGAAGAACATGAGTTATCTGTGAACAGAAACTATCTAGAATTTCTCCAGCCATCCAGGATCTCTCCAACCATCCAGAGTTTCTCCAATTAGCCAGAATCTCTCCAACCAGCCAGAATCTCTCCTATTACAAGTCTGTAATTCTAACACATTTCTATCTGACTTCAGTCATTTGAAAACTTTCATCCATACCAATTACCAAATTCAGATTATTGGTAAGAGTCTATATGGTGTTAATACTTAGGACTTTATCCAATTTCCATTGAGCACACACAGCTAAGCACTCCGAGAAGTGACATCTATAATACAAAGGACCCCGATTCAAAGGGAAATGAAAAAGGTCAACTGCAAAGGACATCTGGGCACTCTAAAATTATCATGTGCAGAAGGGGAGAGTGATAGCACAACAATAGGGCGTTTGCCTTGCATGTGGCGAATCCAGGACAGACCTGGATTCAATCCCCAATGTCCCATATGGCCCCCTGAGCCAGGAGCAATTTCTGAGAGCATAGCCAGGAGAAACCCCCAAGTGTCACTGGCTGTGGCCCAAAAAGAAAAAAAAAAAAAAAAACTAAAATTATCGTGCGCAAGCACCAAAAAGATCCAGAGCCATCAGAAACTATAAACAATTCTCTCAAAGTCAGGAGACTTCTGAAAGTCTGCCCCATTCAAGAACCATCTAGACTAGTGAATAGTCCTTTACAAAATAAAAGTGAATGGAAACATCCCAAAGAGATGCAAGCAATTACAGGATTGGAAAGGAGAGGATGCAGGAGAAAAAGAAGAAAGGTTCTGAAAATAAAGGTCTTTAATTTGTGGCAGTGCACAATACAAGATACAGAAAAAGGGCACAGCAAATTAATGCCATTGCTTTACAAAACAGTAACAGGCTCATTCTTCAAGCTCAGGGTCTTTCTTCCTTGGACATGAATTTTGCTTGCTTCTCTGTGCCACTTTAAAGAAACCCATGTTCTCTCTCAAATGCACACTTGCCTCCTTTCTCTCCTTTCACATTTTTCTAAGTTTCAAATAAAAACTCCTTGGGGGCCAGAGAGGTGGTGCAAGCAGTAGGGTATCTGCCTTGCATGCGCTAACCTAGGATAGATCACAGTTCAATCCCCGGCATCCTGAATGATCCCCCAAGCCAGGAGCGATTTCTGAGCACATAGCCAGGAGTAACCCCTGAGTGTGGCCCAAAAACAAACAAAAATTTCTTGGATGGAAAAGAGTGGAAAAAAATTAAATAAACCAAAATAATATAAAAACTATATTGGGTTTGAGCAAATAGTACAGCAGGTAAGGTGTGTTTATTTTGCACAAAGTCTACTTGGGTTCAATTCTCTCATCCCACAGGTCCCCAAGTACTGCCAGAAGTATTGAGTGCAGAGTACTGAGTACTCAGTAATCAGTATTGAATGTGGAGCCAGGGGTAATCCCTGGACACTGCTTGATGTGGCCTCAAACCAAATTATAAATAAGCAACAATAGGATAGTAAATAATAAACAAAAGACCATAGAGCTGGGCCAGTGAGGAAGTCATATGCCTTGTACAATATGCCCAGGGCTGATTCCTAAACTTCCCAGGATTCCCCAAATCCCAGCAGGAATGATCCTGAGCACAATGCTGGGAGGAAGTTCAGAGCAGGCAGGTGGCTTCCTCCCTCTCCCCACACACAATGGAAAATTACTGTGAAGAACTAGAAGAGACACTTGGCCAGTTCTGAGAAGCTTCTACTATCAACTAATCCAGGGTTCAACCTCAAGAAATCTGCCTGTGTCTGAACTGGGCTGCACTATACTCCCAGCAATAAGTGACTTTGGACAAATCATTCAAGCTTTGAGCCTGTTTTTACTTCTATAAAACAAAGATTAGTCTAAGAACCTTTTGACTATCATGATAGACCAAATATATAGTAAATGAAGGCAGGTCAGAGGTATATTCAGCAGAGTAGTAAGGCATGGGCCTTGCATGCAGTTGACTCAAGTTTGCTTCCCAGCACCACGCACAGTTCCCCATAAACACCTTTAGGAGTCATCCCTGAGCATAGAGCTGGGTGTGGTCCCATAACACACAGATTAAAATAGTTGCCTGGGACCGGAGAGATAGTACAGCAGCTCTTGCCTTGCAAGCAGCCAATTCAGGACCAAAAGTGGTTGGTTCGAATCCCCGTGTCCCATACGGTCCCCCGTGCCTGCCAGGAGCTACTTCTGAGCAGATAGCCAGGAGTCACCCCTGAGCATCGCCGGGTGTGGCCCAAAAACACACACACACAAAAATAAATAAATAAATAAATAAACGAATTAATGAATAAATAAATAAATAAAATAAAATAGTTGCCTGCATTTACACAAGAAATGATGGATTTGTTTTTACTATTGCTTTTTTTTTTTTTGCAATTAGATGAAAGTGCTTCAGCCAAAATAGAAGCTTCTTTGAAAGATCTCAGTTGACAAAATTGGAATTGAGATCTCTGAGAAGTTATTTGTATCACAAATGTCCTCCCACAATGCACTCTTACAGACTTCCAACATGTCAAAAACTGTGATGTGACTTCCAAATATAACTGAAAAAGTACTCCATGAGCAAATTACAGTACAACAATCTACATAGAGGTTCAAGTTCAATGGCTGAAGCAAGAATAATCAGGCAGGGGCCAGGCGATGGCACTGGAGGTATGGTGCCTGCCTTGCCTGCACTAACCTAGGACAGACTGCAGTTCGATCCCCGGGTTCCCCATATGGTCCCCGGTGCCTGCCAGGAGCGACTTCTGAGCGAATAGCCAGGAGTAACCCCTGAGCGTCACCGGGTGTGGCCCAAAAACAAAAAACAAAAAACCAAAAAAAAAAGAATAATCAGGCAACAGCATATGTAGTTTTAATATTAAAAAACACGGGCCGGAGATGCACAGCGGTAGGGCGTGTAACTTGCAAGCAGCAGACCCAGGACCAACCGTGGTTCAAATCACGGCATCCCATATGGTTCCCTGTGCCTGCCAGGAGTGATTTCTGAGCACAGAGTCAGGAGTAACCCCTGTGCGTCACTGGGTGTGGCAAAAAAAAAAAAAAAACTCTAAATATATTCTATAATACAAAGCTGTTCGTTCATGCTAACTCTTTGTTATCTCAATTCCTTCAAGAATCTCATTTTTTTTGAGAACCTAATTTGAACCTAATTTTAAAAGGAGAAAACACTAGAGCCATTAACTCTAAAATAATATGTGGATACTTTACAATTCAATTAACTGTTTATATTGGGGGATGTTTAGGTCTACTTCCCTAAACTCATTCATTAATACTAGATTGCTAATTCCTATTACATTTACTTAATAGGTTTACAAGCATTTAAATTAGTTGCCTTTAATAATATCAAGGACAGTAAACTATTATATGGTTCTTTTTTGGAGGGTTTTGGTTTTTGAGCCACACTCAAAAACCAGTGCTCAGGGGTTACTCCTGGCTCTGTGCTCAGGAATTTCTCCTGGCAGGCTCAGGGGACCCTATGGAATGCCGGGGATAGAACCTGGATCCATCCTGAATCAGCAGCATGCAAGGCAAACGCTCTATGATATGGTTCTTAATTAATTAGCTGCAAGAAAAATCCTGTTGTAATATATAATCCAAGCAATACACTGGGTAAAAATGACCTAATACCATTTCTCTCTTTTTTTTTTTCTTTTCAGGCCACACCTGGTGATGCTCAGGGATTACTCCTGGCTATGCGCTCAGAAATCACTCCTGGCTTGGGGACCATATAGGATGCCAAGGAATCAAACCACGGTCCGTCCTGGGTTAGAGCATGCAAGGCAAACATGCTACCACTTGCGCCACCCCTCTGGTACCTCATTTCTCTTTATTTTTATTTGTTCTTTTGGTTTAGTTTTCCTCTGGATCACACATGGTGATGCTCAGAGCACATGGCACCATAACTGTACTAGGGTTTCCACACCCAAAGTGTGTGCTCCAGCCACGGCACCATCTCTAATCGGTACATTTGGAAGGTTTAGGTTATAATGGGCCAGAGCAGTGGTCAGCAACCTTTATTTTCAACTGAGCCAAATCTCGCAAAACCACGATTGAAATTTATTTTGAGAGCCACACAGGGTGTGTACTGACAGAGACTAGGAGCAGAGTCCTGACTCCTGGAGCGGCGACCACCCTACACACAGAAGAGCCAAATTAAAAGTGTAAAGAGCTGGGGTGGGTGAGGTGGCACTAGAGGTAAGGTGTCTGCCTTGCAAGCGCTAGCCAAGGAAGGACCACGGTTCAATCCCCTGGCGTCCCATATGGTCCCCCCAAGCTAGGGGCAATTTCTGAGCACTTAGCCAGGAGTAACCCCTGAGCATCAAATGGATGTGGCCCAAAAAAAAAAAAAAAAAAGAGTGTAAAGAGCCACATGTGGCTCTCAAGCTGCAGGTTTGCCGACCACTGGGCCGCCAGAGCAATAGCACAGAAGGGTGGGTACCTGTGCTGCAAGTTGCTCACATGGGTTCAATTCCCAGTATTCTATATGGTCCCCCCATCCCATGTAGGATATCATATTGAGTGACCTTGAGTGCTGAGCCAGGTATAATCCCTGAGTGGCACCAGATGTGACCCAAAACAACAACAAAAAAAAAATTAGATTGACCAGAAAGAGAGTACAGGGGTTAAGGCATGTGATTCACATCACACTGATTCCAGTTCATATACCTGGTAACACATGTGGTCTCTCAAGCACCAGCAAGGAACAGTCACTCTTTACAGTTAGGAATAGCATCAAGGAGTGTAGCTCTAAAAGAAACTCCCCCATAAACTAATTAATGAATTAATTAAAATAAAAAAACATTAGATTATGATCACTCAATAGAACCTCTAAACTTCAAGTAAAATTCTAGGGCATATTGGGGCCAGAGCAATGGTATAGCAGATAAGGCTCTTACCTTGCATGAAGATAACCCATTTGATCTCTGGATCTCATATGGTCCCCTAAGCACCATCAAGACTGATTCCTGAGTGCAGAGCCAGGAGGAAACTCTGAGTATTGTCAGGTACAGCCCAAACACCTCTAGGACACAGCTTTTCACTTTATGTTTTGTTTTGTTTTGTTTTGTTTTGTCCACACCCCGTGACACTCAGGGATTACTCCTGACTATGCACTCATAAATCGCTCCAGGCTTGGGGGGTCATGTGGATGCCGGGGGTCGAACTGAGGTCCATCCTGGTTCAGCCACGTGCAAATGCCCTACCACTGCACTATAGCTCTGGCCCCAGTATTTTATGTTGTTATGACATAAAGACACTAACAGGTTGATCTAGGTTAGCATCATTAAAAAAGGCAGCAAAAATTGTGTGCTAAATCAGAAATTATTTGTCCTCAAAACTGGACACTTGCAGACATGAATTTTTCCTTCTGTCTAGAATACCTTTGCAGAGATGCTGTTTGAGGGAAAAAACTGAGATCAAACTAGCAGGAAGTGACAGGTATTGTTAAAGAAAAAGACAGAAAAGGATCTCGGGAAATATACAGTACTCCTCAACTCAAGGATAAATATCCTCTGGTCATAAAACTATTGGAAAACAAACTGTCAAGTTGCCTTAAAATGCCTGAATTAGTCCATGTACTTGACAATGATCAAATCTTAGTAAACCTTGAGCTAAAGCATTCCGAGTCAGGGGGTAGCTCAGTGGTAAAGGACCTGGACCCTCTGCCATCCCCCAGCGCCTCTTGGTGTGATCCTCAGGGCTCCTAAGCACCATGGGTCCCAGACGGAAATACTACTGGGTACCAGCTTCACAAAAATGTTTTTTAAAGATAATGTGGTTGGGGAGGGTTGTGTCTGAGAAATAGTACAATGGACAGGGAACTTGGTTGCATGCAGCCAACCAGGTTCAATTCCTGGTACCTCATATGGTTTTCCAAGCCCTACTAGGAGTGATTTCTGTGCACAGAGCCAGAAGTAAGCACTGATCACTGTTGCATGTGCTCTTCAATAAAAGATAATTTTTTAAAAACAAGATTTATAAATTGATCATGATATGGCTCATGAGAATCAAATTCCCTTCAGGAATTTCCTCATGACATAACATGTAATGAGAAACAGAGGTGGCAATGTGGGGCACAGAAGAGGGGACTGGAGTCACTTGCTGTATTTTGTAAAAAAAAAAATATATAATAATAATAATAATAATAATAATAATAATAATAATAATACACGTCCAGTTTGTGAAAACTCACAAGTTGCCTTCTGGTGCTCATAAATAGGGATTAGATACCCATACACCAATACCACCAAAGGATAAATATTTCATAAGACTTATAGAAGGAAGACACGGCTGAGAGAGAAATGCCAGGGTTTGGCTGGGTGAGGGGCTGGATCAAAGACTGGATAGAGGCTGATCCTGACAACACATGGTCCCCTCAGAGCTCCGACAACCTTGGGCACACTGACGACCTTAGGCACACTCCATGTGTGCCATATACAAACAAACAAAAGCAACAACAGTTTAAATGAAGGTTTGGATTATTCTGCAGAGAGGCCAATCACCTGGTCCTGTCCCACTGGGAAAGCCGGAGTTGATCAGCTAAATCAGCAGATCTCAGCCTTGGAATACCCCAGGTGCTAGGTGACAGCCATGCAGAGGAAGCACTGTCTGATGCTCCCTTGATGGAAGATTTCAGGCCAGATACAGGATTGGAGTTGGAAACTTGCCTTGTATGCAACAGAGCCTGAATAGATACTCAATACAGGGTTTCCCCCACTGCCCTCCAATAGAAGGAGTGAACATTCCATATACTCCATTTGAGACTCCTGAAGTCTGTGAATACAGAGTAAAGATTATGGGGCAGGAGCAGAAGGACCCCAGAACCGTGGAGTGCAGGAGGGTCTTACCAGCATTCTGGCTCTGGTGGGACAGGCATGTTGTACACAGCGTGACAGTCTTGAAACTATGTTACCTCAACAACACTTTGGAGAATTGAGGAGAGTCAAGTTTAGGAGGACCTCAGTAGTAATTTCACCACTGTCCAACGGGACAGTCAGCTAATTGGGAAGCATAGAAATAAAGCCCATTTAAGAGTCTATGGTAGGGCCAAAGAGATAGCATGGAGGTAGGGCGCTTGCCTTGCTTGCAGAAGGACGGTGATTCAAATCTTGGCATCCCATGTGGTCCCCCGAGCCTGCCAGGAGTGATTTCTGAGCAGAGAGCCAGGAGGAACCCCATTGCACTGCCTGTCTGTGATGAGTGAGTCAGAAGCATTGCTTCTCCTAACAGAATTCGAATCATTAGGAAAAGTGTAGGGGTGAACCTCACAACCAGTCCTCTCTATCAACAGTGCCCACATAGTTACCTACCAATGTACCCATTACCCAAAGGACAGACCATAAACTGGAGGTCCCCAGTTACCATTTATTATCATTGCTCTACTTTGGTTTCCAGTTTCAGTTGCAAAGCAAAGTTTTGCAGTTTCAAGTTTCAGTTCTAAAACAAAACAAAAGGAAAATCCTACTCAACCAGACTACTTGAAACTAGTAGTAATCTAAAGAAAAAAATCTGCCACATATATATAAACATAAGAATAACATAAGGCCCAGAGAAATCAGGAGTACAAGAAAAAGATTTACCATGAGACAAAATAAACATTCACTTTCACTCACTGAATAGTGAATAATAAATGACTTTAAATTGAAACAGGCAGGGGCCCGGGAGATAGCATGGAGGTAAGGCGTTTACCTTTCATGCAAAAGGTCATCGGTTGGAATCCCGGTGCCCCATATGGTCCCCCGTGCCTGCCAGGAGCAATTTCTGAGCATGGAGCCAGGAGTAACCCCTGAGCACTGCTGGGTGTGACCCAAAAACAAAAAAAAAACAAAAAAAAAAAATTGAAACAGGCAGAATTTAGGTTACATGCTAAAATCATTCTAGGAATGTGTACATTCTCAGTACTAAAATACTATTCTCAGAAAACAATAAAGAGAAAAATGTTAATTCTACCTCAGTAAACCAGTTGATAATTTTTTAATAATTTATATAATCTAAAATAAATTTTACAAGAGAAAAACATACAGTTTTGAAATATTTATGAGTCTGACTTAAGGAAGGATTCATGTCATCTATCCTGGTACCTTCACACACGCAGCCATTAAGTTAACAATTAAGGAGCTTTTGGTGTTTTGTTTTGTTTTTATATATAAACAAGTAAGTTTTAGTCTACCCATGA
>PVKC010045751.1:0-11360 GCA_004027635.1 Crocidura indochinensis | reverse complement strand
AGGAAGGAAGGAAGGAAGGAAGGAAGGAAGGAAGGAAGGAAGGAAGGAAGGAAGGGGCCTCAGTGATTGCACAGTGGTAAGGCGTTGGCCTTGCATGCGACCAATACTGGACGGACCCTGATTCGAATCCCAGCATTCTATCTGGTCCCTTGAGCCTGCCAGGAGTGTCTTTTGAGTGCAGAGCCAGAAGTAAGCCCTGAGCACCGCTGGGTGTGACCAAAAAACAAAACAAAAAAAAATGAAAGATAGAAAGAAATGGTGAGACCCCGTGTGTCCATAGCACCCCCCCATCCAGGTGTGTGGGATGCAAGGGTGACCTCATTCGAGTCCAGTCCAGGAAATTGTGGGGGACTTGTGGGCTGGGCTCATGCTCAGGGCTGCTTCTCGGGCTCCCCACAGAGGGACCTTCATTGAGTTCCGGAATGGAATGTTGAACATCTCGCCCATCGGCCGGAGCTGTACCCTGGAGGAGCGCATCGAGTTCTCGGAGCTGGACAAGGTGCTCGGGAGCCCCACGGCGCTCCAGCCTTCCCTTCCTCGGGGCGTGGGTCACACCAGGACCCTTCACTATCTCCTCCGCTGTCAACCTTGAGCGGGTCTTCATCTGGTCATCGGTCCCCCCTCCCCTCCACCCTCACCATCTGCCTTGCGCCCAGCTCTCTGGCCACCAGGTGCCCTCAAATTTGGCCCAGGGAAGAATGTAGGGTGACTGCATGACAGACAGCCAGGGCGCCATGTTTGAGAAATGGGTGGGCCCCTTGTTGATGTGGGAGGAAATGGGACTTGTACAAAATGCTCAGAGGGTATCTGTCAGAGAGGAAAGAGGTGAATTTTGGGCTTCTGCACTATCCTCAGATGTTTCCCTTGGGGGCTGGTCCCAGGCTTTGGGCAGCCAGTGCCCTCTCTAGCCACACACACACACAGACACACACACACACACACACACACACACACACACACACACATACAATGCCCTTCTAGCCACACACACACACACACACACATAAACACACATACACCTAGAAGGTTCTCACAGGCCTTTGATGGTGGACGATGCTGAAAAGCCACCCTACACAGGCTGAGAGAACCCCGATCCCTTGCCTGCCCACATAGGGGTGCTTGGCCAGGCCCCTCTGTCCCCTCAGATGGAAAGGGGGTCCCTACACCCCGACTCCAGGACAGCAAGGAATGCTGACTCACATTGACTCAGCCTCTTCTGTCTTTGGCTCCTGTGTACCTGTGTGCACGGACCCAGGCCCTAGACCTGAGGGTGACCCACTTAGGCTAAGGTTCTGCCCCAGATGACCGGGTGACCACTGGCCTCATGACTCAGAATGCTTTTGTTTTGCTTTTTTGTTTTGTTTTGTTTAAAGCATTGGGTCACACCTGGCAGCGCACAGGGGTTACTCCTGTCTCTATGCTCAGGAATCGCTCCTGGCAGTCTTGGGGGACCCTGTGGGATGCCGGGATTCGAACCACTGTCCTTGTTCATGCAAGGCAAACACTTTACCTCCATGCTATCTCTCCGGCCCCAGAGCTCAGAGTGCTGACCCAGGCATGGAGTAGCTCCCGGGCTGACCATCGCCTTGCTGGGGGCTCCCATTCCCTCTGTATTCCCGAGAGGTAACATACTTTGAGATTTCATCTTCCTGTCTCTTTTTGGGTTTTTGGGTCATCCCTGGTGCAGAAGACTGTGCAGGGTATAGACAATTCAATCCAGGATCCACTGTAAGCCAGCCCCGTGCCTTACTCCCTGTGCTATCTCACCAGCCCCGAGACCTCATCCCTGAGCCCAGAGAACTAAGGCAGTCAAGCCAGTGTCACAGGGCCTGGCCTGAAGCTGCTGCTTCTTCCTAGGTTCCTTCTGACTCCAGACCTGCTGTTCCCTATCCCTGATTACTCCCTCAGGCCATCTGTTCTGTCAGCCTTTCTCCTCAGGCCTTTGCCCCCTTAGAATGTTCATCTGCATCCCTGTTGGCAGGCCCTGCCTACTGCACTACGTTGTCTTTGCCCTGTGATTGGGAGAGAAAATTTTTTCCTCTTTTTTTTTTTGGAGGGGGAGACCACACCCTGTGGTGCTCAGGGGTTAATCCTGGCTCTGTGCTCAGAAATCGAGCCTGGCAGGCTCAAGGGACCAAGTGGGATGCCGGGAATCAAACCCCAGATCTATCCCAGGTTGGCCTCGAGCAAGGTAAACACCCTACTGCTATGCTATTGCCTTTTTTGGGGGGGAGGAGGTCACACCCGGCAGCACTCAGGGGTTACTCCTGGCTCTACACTCAGAAATGGCTCCTGGCAGGCTTGGGGGACCATATGGGATGCCGGGATTCGAACCACCCTCCTGTGTGCAAGACAAATGCCTTACCTCCATGCTATCTCTCCTGCCCCTGCCTTTTTATTTCTTCTGGTTTTTGGACCACACCCAGTGACACTTAGGGGTTACTCTTGGATATGCACTCAGAAATCGCTTCTGACTATATGGGACTCTGGGGATGGAACCCATATCCTTCCTGGGCAGCCATGTGCAAGGCAATCACCCTACCACTGTGCTATCACTCCAGCCCCCTCTCTTTTTGTTTTTGTTTTTATTTTGGGGCTACATTCAACAGTGCTCAGTGATCACTTCTGGCTGGGCTTGGGATGCTGGGGATCAAACCCAGGCCAGTTGCATGCCAGGCAAACACTCTACTCACTGTACTCCAGCTGTGTGTGTGTGTAGGGTTTTTTGGCCCACGGCTAGTGGGGCTTGGTGGGGGCTGAGTCCCAGCTCAGTGCTGGAGGGGACCAGGTGCTGCCAGGGATCAAACCGCATAGGCCGAGTGTGTCTCCAGCCCTCTGGCCTAGTTCCCCTGTAAGGAGCCATGATGCCTGCCTGGAGGCTTGGGGGTCCTGCAGGGGACCTGGCGCCCTCAGTTCTGATCTGTCTACAGAAGGAGAAGATCCGGGAGAAGTTTGTGGATGCTCTGAAAACCGAGTTTGCTGGCAAAGGGCTGAGGTTCTCCCGAGGTGCGTGCGCCCTGTTTCCCCAGGCACAGAAGCCCCCAGAACCGAAGCCTTAGGCCACCCCCACCCTTGGGGATTCCCAAATCAGAGACCCCCCCTCCCTTCCCCAGGTCTAGTAGCAACTGTGTCCAGAATGTTCTGAAACTGACCAACCAGCCCTCAGGCCTCTGCTCTGTCCCTGAAGACAACCCCCATGTCATACTTGCTGACTGGAGTAAAACCCCCAATCCTGCTAACTCCCTTGTAGTATTGGGGCTGTGTGACTCCAAGAGGAGCCCTGAGTGCCCAGCAGACAGGCCTGGCCCAGCTCCATTCAAGCAGCCATGTTGTTCCTTGCAGGAGGCATGATAAGCTTTGACGTCTTCCCCGAGGGCTGGGACAAGCGCTACTGCCTGGACAGCCTGGACCAGGACTGCTTCGACACCATCCACTTCTTCGGGAATGAAACCAGCCCTGTGAGTGGCCCTGGAGTGCAGGGGTGGGCACAGGACAGAACTGGCCAGTCAGCCCGAGAATAGTTTAGAGGGCAGGGCCCACTAGACTCGGCCCCACCTGTGGAGTGGGTGTGAGGAAGACACCCCGTCATCCGTCCCCCTCTCTGCTTCTGTGCAGGGCGGGAATGACTTTGAGATCTACGCAGACCCCCGGACGGTGGGCCACAGCGTGGTCTCCCCACAGGACACGGTACAGCGTTGCCGGGAGATCTTCTTCCCGGAGACGGCCCACGAGGCGTGACCTGCCACCCTCCAGATTCGGACTTCCAGGGAGCCCCCCAAAGAGCCCTGGCCTAGTGGGGGGCTGTGCCAGGCTCTGCCTCCTCAGGCCCCAGACCCAGTGACCCAACCCAGGGCCTGGTGAGCACAGCCAGGGTGTTTGGGTACTGCCCCCCCTGCTAGGTCCTGCCCATCCTAGAGCCTGCCATGCTTGCCACACAAACACTGGATCCAGCAGTGCCCGTCTACACCTGGAGGAGGCGTGTACCAGTGTGGGCACCCCGGAGGGTTGCTGGGAGGTACATTCTCCTAGTTCACCCACATTAAAGTCCGGGGAAAGCGTGACGTGGTGGCTTTTGTCTGTTGGGTCGGAGTGTGAGAACTGCCCTTGCGATGGACTGGGTCAAGGGACAGGGGTTGGCATCTGCCCCATGGGGGCGGGTTCATGTGGGGTCCCAGATAGACAGAGAGCTCAGGATCCAGTTGAGTCACAGTTGAGGGTTTATTGCCAGTGTCGGGGTGTGGGAGGTGGGAAAGGTGGGGTCAGGGGTCAGGAGGGTATCTGGGGCCTGAGCAGAGTCAATGGCTACCCCCATCCTGGGCCCCAGGGCTGATACTAACTAGAGCATCCCCCTCCTGACTCTGTCTACGAAAAAGGGGTCTCTATAGGAAAGAGGCCTGAGGGTCCCCAGATCCCACCTACAGTCAGGCGGGGAGAGGCCCAACCTTGGGGTGCTGGCCAGTATGTTTCTGGCCTCCCAGGCTCTGTGATGGGCCCCAGGCTTTGCTTCTGCAGGCTGGGGATGATTCTCTGTTGAGTCATTGACTCTCATCCTGGATGTCCGAACCCCAGCTCAGAGAGTTCCTGAGGATCACTATTCCTGGCCAGCCCCCCCTTAAACCCTGTTTCTTTCCTGATTAGATGCTATGCTCCCAGGATGGGTCTGGGTATAATAGAGGGCCCCTCCAGCCCACTCCTCCAGGTAGGCCAACCCTCCCCCTAGCAGACACAGAGACATATGTCCACATAGACATGCAAACATAGTTCTGCAGATGGGGTACAGGGGGTCAGTAAGATGGCAGTGCCAGCCAAGGCCATGCTTGGGTCCCTGTGCTGGCCCTAGGAGGGGATGCATGTCCATCTGCTGCCTGGCCATAGGCTCGGGACAGCACATAAGTGGGACTCAGGGGGGCAGGTGAAGGGATGGTGGTGCCCCCAATGGTGGCACTATGCCTGGAGACGGGCACAGCTATGGCCAAGTGGGGGGTTCCAGGGTGCTGAGGGGAGCAGGGAAGGAAGACCACGAGCCCCCCAGGGCACCTCCGGACTTCTATGGGCAGGGGGCAAGGGGTGGGTCTCATCAACAGTGTGGTTCCCAGGGGCACAGTGGCAGGGGAACAAGCTTGAGAGACAGGCAGGACCCACAGGTGTCCCCCCCAAACCCCAGCACCAGGCGTGACGTACGTGGACAGAGTGGCAAAGTGGGGGGGCTGGGGACAACAGCACGGACAGGGGACGGGTCTGAGGGTGGCCTCGACCAGCTCACACAACCGTCACAGGTCACAGGGTGGAGGGAGGCATAGGGGCATGGACGGACAGACAGACAGATGCACACTGGGGCCACTAGGGCAGCCAGCAGGGTGGGATACAACTGCCACCTGCCTGCCCAGGGCTGCTCACCGGGGAGGGTCCCAGCACCCCCAGCCTAGGACCCCACCACCTGGCCCGACCAGGTCTCGTGGGGTGTGTGCGGGGCCAGCTGGGTCAACACCACCTCCACCGCCTGGAACTTCTGGTTCTTGGGTGGGATCGGGCACATCTTGTATGTCACCTCGTCGCCCTCCACCGGCACGTATTCTCCCTCGATGCTGGGGGCATCGGAAACGAGCGTCGGAAAGGCATGGACCGACCCTCTCCTTACGTACCCCTAGATTATTCCAGTTTGGGGGATGCAGGCAGGAAGAGGCCCCAGAGTGGACTACAGGGATAAGGGCACTTGCCTTGCATGTGGCCGGGACCCCTGAGCAGTGCTGGGACCCGACTCCAACTTCAACCCAGGAGTGGCCCAGCCCCTCTGCCCCACCCCCTAGGAGGAACTGAGGTTTCTGGGGTGCCGGCCCGGAGGGGACTCACTCGGACACGTGCACGAAGATGTCCTCGGAGCCATTCTCGGGCGTGATGAAGCCGTGACCCTGGGAGCGTGAGAACTGCTTACACACGCCCTTGAACACTGGCCCCGCTGAGGCACGGGCCGTCCTAGGGAGACGCACGGGTTGGCGCCGGCCTGGGCACCCCCTTTCCACACCCTCACAACCCTGCCTCTCCAGGCCAGAAATCATGTATGCCCCCGGCTCTCCCTCAATTGAATGAAGGAGTGAAGAAATGAAGCAGCGAGTGAATGAATGAGAAAGTAGATGGGTGAGTGAGTGCTGTCACTGTCCCCCAGTCAGGTGAGGCCTTGGATCTGGAGGTGGCTGGGTGGCCTGGTACTCACGCTGAGTATGTCCTGGTCCTCTTGGTGGGCAGAGGGCTGGGCAGGTCCCGGGCTGAGGCACCGCTTCGTTCCCAGATCCTGCTGCCCTCCCGGTGGAAGGGGAAGGTGGGCCAGACGGGGGACTTGGGGGAGTGGAGCGGGGGCACGACCGGGGGTGAGGTGGACTCTGAGGTCATGGTGGGACTGGCGGGAGAGCCTGGGGGGCTTGGGGGTCCTTGCAGGCAGGGCCCAGCCTGGCCCCGCACGGCAGCTGCTCCAGCCACGGGCTCCGTCTGGAAGGAGAGAGAGACCTGAGTTGGGGGGCTGACCAGGGGCCTTCTGGGCTCCGGCCATCCTCCAGTGGCTCCACAGTCAGTCCTGGCTTGGTTCACACCACTGTTAGCAGCTTGATTATTTTCCATTTCTGTAGCTGGAGCAGGCTGGGTTCTTGCCCACACCCACTGGTTCGTCTGATTAGGGTAAGGCACTTTGTGGTGTCGGGACCAAACTGGGGTCAGCCACATGCAAAGCAAACAGACAAACACCTCACTCTCTACTATCAGGTCCTTTTAACTGTTTTCTTTTTTTTCGGGGGGAGGGAATTGGTTTTTGGGCTACACCCGATGACGCTCAGGGGTTACTCCTGGCTATGTGCTCAGAAATCACTCCCGACTTGGGGGACCATATGGGACACTGGGGAATCAAATCACTGTTCATTCTAGGTCAACCACGTGCAAGGTAAACACCCTACCGCTGTGTCACCACTCCGGTCCCCCTGCCAGGATTTCTGAGCACAGAACCAGGCATAACCCCCTAAGTGCCACTAGGTGTGACCCAAACATCAAATCAAATCAAATCCATAGAACAGAGTCCAGAGTGATGGTACAGCAGGGAGGGTCTCACACATAGCCAACAACCCCCCTTCGTTCAATCCCCAGCACCCCAGATGGTCCCCAAGCCTGCCAGGAGTGATTCCTGAGCACAGAATCAGGAGTAAACCCTGAGTACTGCTGGGTGTGGCCCAAAAGCCAAAAACAAACAACATGACAGATAAATAAGTGTAAATAAATAAGATCTGGGGGCTGGAAAGATAGCATGGAGGGGCCCGGAGAGATAGCACAGCGGTGTTTGCCTTGCAAGCAGCCGATCCAGGACCAAAGGTGGTTGGTTCGAATCCCGGTGTCCCATATGGTCCCCCGTGCCTGCTAGGAACTACTTCTGAGCATAGAGCCAGGAGTAACCCCTGAGCACTGCCGGGTGTGACCCAAAAACCAAAAAAAAAAAAAAAAAAAAAAAATAGCATGGAGGTGGGGCTTTTGACTTGCATGTAGAAGGACGGTGGTTCAAATCCTGGCATCCCATATGGTCCCTCAGCCTGCCAAGAGCAATTGCTGAGCATAGGCCCAGGAGGAACCCCTGAGCGCTGCCAGGTGTGACCCAAAAACAAACAAACAAACAAAAATCCATAGACCAGGATTTGGCTGTGGTGTCTTTGTGTCTTTGTGACTTGCTGATGAGTAAATGATTCAGCAGCTCCAGCATGGTGGCAGTGTAGATTCAGAGGGCCTGGGGTCAGACTCTGGCCTCTCACTACCTGCCAGCTGAATGGCCTTTGACTACGGTCCATTTTCAGTTGTATTTGTATTTTTATTTTTTATTTATGTTTTTGACCCTGGGTCACACCCAGCAATGCTCAGGGGCTACTCCTAGCTCTATGCTCAGAAATTGCTCCTGGCAGGCTCGCGGGGGGACCATATGGGATGCCGGGATTCAAACCACCGTCCTTCTGCATGCAAGGCAAACGCCCTACCTCTGTGCTATCTCTCCAGGCCCTTATTTTTATTTTTTTATTTTGAAGCCACTCCTGAGGGTGCACAGGTATTGGGGGCCGGGAGGGGGGCAGGTTGAACTCAGGTCAGCCACGTGCCAGGCCAGCACCTTCACCCTTCTGCTGGCTCTCCAGCCCTCCCCAATATTCTTAGCTGAGGGAGAGGGAACTGCATGGAGAAAAACAAGGAAACGATTTTCACTCTCCTGAGCCTGTGAGCTCTGGATGTTTGTGACTTTCCCTCAGTCTGTTTTCTCTGCTCAAGGGCCTGCAGGGACTCCTTGATTAAGGTGTGTGGGTGCAGCTGGCAACTCACAAACACCTTGGAAATCCTCATTAGAGGGTTCATCAACAGAAACAATAGTGTCCAGATGACCTTGAAAAAATTTCCCCCGTGAGCAGAAGGACAGAGTGCAGGCTTTGATCAGCAGGTTCCCTGGCCTGTAGTTCCTGAACACAGGAATGGATCCTAGAGCACTCAACTGGTAGTAGCCCCTGAGCACCCCTGGGTACTGCCCCTAAAGCAAATCAAACCAAACCAAACAAATACCCTGCCTCATCTCAACAGGGAAATAAGCTGAGAGTGGGGAGGGACTTACTTTTGTTTGTATGTGTGAGGGTGTAGATTTGGTCCCCAAAGACACACATACACACACACATGAATACACACAGCTAGTCCTATGGGGTAAAGAGGGTCCCCCATTTGCACGCCTGCCCACCAGCCAGCATCCTTGTGCTGCTATTTCCGGCCACCATGCTGGGCGCCCCACCCCCAAGCCCTGGTTTCCAGGGAAAATTAGAATGCTTTGGAGGCTCAGAAGCAGGTCTGTTGGCCTCCAGCTCAAACAGCAGGAGGGATCTTTTATGGGTCAAGAGGCTCCTCAGGGGCCTGAGTGACAGTACAGCAAGGGAGGGCGTTTGTCTAGCACATGGCCAGCCTAGCCTCAACTCATCCCCAATAACCCACTGGGCTCCTGAGCCTGCCAGGAGTGACCTCTAAGTGCAGAGCCAGGAGTTAGCTGAGGATGGCTACATGTGACCCCGAAATAAAAAGATGTGGGGCCAGGGGCCCGGGAGATAGCATGGAGGAAGGTGTTTGTCTTTCATGCAAAAGGTCATCGGTTGGAATCCCGGTGCCCCATATGGTCCCCCGTGCCTGCCAGGAGCAATTTCTGAGCATGGAGCCAGGAGTAACCCCTGAGCACTGCCGGGTGTGACCCAAAAGCCACACACAAACACACACAAAAAAATAAGATGTGGGGCCAGAGCAATACCACAGGGGGGAGGAGGGTGTTTGCTTTGCATGCAGCCGACCCAGATTCGATCCCTGGTATCCCATGGGTCCCCCAAACCTGGCAGGAGTAATTTCTGAGTACAGAGCCAGGAGTAACCTCTGAGAGCCATAAGGTGTGGCCCCAAAACAAACAAAAATAAATAAAAGAAGAAAATCAGGACCCAAGGGGTCGAAGGAATAGCACATTTGTAGTATGTTTGCTTGGCATGCATACAGCCCTGGACGGACCCCAGTTCGATTCCCAGCATCCCATATGCTGCCAAGGCTGCCAGGAGTGATTTCTGAGTGCAGAGCCAGGAGTAACTCCTGAGCACTGCTGGGTGTGACCTCCCCCAAAAATAAGATAAGAAAAAAAGATAAACAGAACCCAGAGGGTATAGTGTTGTCAGGTGTTGCCTTGCATAAGGCTGACCTGGGTTTGAGTCCCAGCATCCCAGATGATCCCGAAGCCTGCCAACAGTGAATACTAAGTGCAGAGCCAGAAGGAAGCTCTGAGCACTGCCAGGTATGACCCAAAAATAAAAACTATAGACGAAACAAAACCAAACCCAAAAGCAGTTGTTGAAAGGAAAGGGGGGGGGGGGCGGAGAGATGGAAGGGAAAGGGGACAGCGAGTGCCCTAGAAGGCCTCGAGTTAAATCCCACCTCTGCTCTGCCTTTCTCAGCCTCAGTGTCCCCATCTACTGGGGCACCAGGGCTGGGCTTCTCTCTGGCCAGGCAATTAGCCAGGCTGAGCTGTCCTAGCCCAGCTCATGTCCACTTTTGGGCTCTGGCCGATCCAAGCCTGCAGAGAACAGAACATCACGACCAACTGCCGGGGAAGATGAGGGTGACTCAGCTTGTCAACTGCTGGCTCCTGTCCCACAAAGATCAGGGCTCAGGGCCATGCAGGTTCTGTCACCGAGAGCAAATCAAGAAAAGCAAACTTGGGGTTGGAGTGATAGCACAGTGGGAAGGGCATTTATTTGTCTTGCATGCAGCCAGCCACCTTGGGTTCTATCCCCGGCATCCCAAAAGGTCCCCTGAACCTGCCAAGAGCAATTTCTGAGTGCAGAGCCAGGAGTAACCCCTGAGTACTGCTGGATGTGGCCTAAAAACCAAACCAAAACTAAACTAAACTAATTACTCTGGCCTCCTGCCATCTGTATTGTATGACAGGACCTCAATTCACCTGCCCCACTCTGGGCTTCACTCATCTGGTTCCTGAGGTGACCAGGGGCCACTTAGACTAACCCTCAGGTTGTCAGAAACACAGAAAAGGCAGAAAACAGAGAGCAGAGATTAGAAGATGGTGACCCTCCCCAGCCCACTCACTCCAGGGGAACACACGGGGTCCCCCTCACCCCATGAAGACTGGGAAAGCTCCTGGTTCCGTCTAGTGGTTATCACCACCAGGACCCAGCTCTTCCCGAAGTCCTCTGGCCAGCACCATCACCCCCATTCTGCAAAGCAGCAGTGAGACCTGCTGGGGTGCTCCAGGCCTCAAAGGTGCTGTGTTTGGGGGGCTGGCAGCCCAGAGGGAGGAGGAAGAGCGGGGGTGGGGCAGGGAAAACAGGGGAGCCTGGTTTTCGGGGTTCTATTTCAGGCTTGGTGCTGACTCAGATCATGACCTTGGGTGAATCGTTTGCAAGCCTGGTGAGCTCACTGGTGGAGACCCCTGTCAAACACCCTGGCCCCCCACCCAGCCATGAGAAAGCTGGGAGGAGGAGTACAAGCTACATATTGGGAGCGGGGCTCCAGGGGGTGACAGAAAGGCTTTCTGGACATCTGGACATGGGGGGGGGGGTCTTGAGGTGGGCCCGGCAGGGTGAGGGAATGACCTTGGGACCCCAGATGCCACCCACTCCGGGACCCTCCCCCCCAGTTTCCCAGTCTTCAAAAATACCTCAGGCGAGAGCAGAGCAGGTGACCTGATAACAACTGGGCGACCCCGTGGGTGCAGCCAGGTGCCCCTGACCAGCCACTAGCGGAGCAAAGTAGATATTCTTGTCCTTTTTCTGGCCAAGGACTCTCCCTACAAAAAACTAGGCCTTTAGGATTCTTTGCAC
>PVKC010045750.1:0-11399 GCA_004027635.1 Crocidura indochinensis | reverse complement strand
AAAAAAAAAAAGAAGCAGACTACTGAAAGGGTAGGAGTGAAGACAGTACAGTGCAGAGCACAATAGAAGCAGAATATTTAGCACTAGCACAAGGCTACCCTGGGTTCAATCCCCTGCACCACATGTGGTCTCCTATGCCCTACTGAGAGTGATACCTGAGCACAGAGCCAGGATGAACTGATGAACTTGATCATGTTCTGGGTTTGTTTGTTTACCTTATAGGACCACCTAGGACCAGAGATCAAACTCAGTGTCTCATAATACTAGGCATATGTTGTGGGTCTTTTTTTTTAACTTCAAAGCATCAATATTCTCATTCAGAATAGAGGATAATAATAAAAATACCTACTGGTGGTTTGGGGGAGAAATTATAGGATATACATAAGGAGCATATACAGTTAGCATTTAATAGAACATTTATCTCTACCAATATATACTATGATTATGCGTGCTGAGATTTCCATCCATCTACCCCAACATGCATTATTTGATATGTTCTGACTTTAAAGAAAACAAACAAAAAACTTGTTTCTTTGATCCACAAAGCTAATGAGCAGTGTCTCATTATACCATATGTTCATGGCCTCTGTCATCCACATGGATCTCAGCAAGAGATGCTGATTACATCATTCTGTTAAGCATACACATACATTCATGTAAAATAATTTTTCTTTTGAAACTTGGCCCTTCCTTCCTACCAAAAATTTTCCCATCCAAATTGCACTAAAGTGTTCAAGCTAAAAGTTTCAGCATTCACATCTGAATCTTAGTACCAATTAATGCTAGCATTACTTGATATAAAAACTGACATCACAACAGTATTATAAATTCTGTTTCTAGATAGACCTCTAATCCATGCACTTTGTCATGTCTTCTCTATTTGTCTTTGACTAAGTTCTTATCAGGGTTGATGCAACTGCTCTGAGTTATCTCCCTGATTTCATTTGGGAAGGGGGCCACACCTAGCAGTGCTCAGGGTTTACTCCTGGTGTAGTGCTGAGGATTGAATTTAGGTTGACCCATGTGCAAGGCAAGTACCTTACTGTACTATTTCTCTGGCTACTCCCACTCCTACTCTTAATCATCTCCTTGCTCCTATTCTTGCAACAAGAGTGATTTAAAAATAAATATCAGTTCATATCTCCTCAGTGTCCTTCTTTCCTATGTACTGCTATAAAAAATTACCACCGACTTAGTGTCTTAAAGCAACACAACAGATCTATCCCTTTACAGCTCTTTACATAGAAGTTCAACACATGAGAAAGACGGTTCACTGAACTAAAAAATCAAGGTCCAAGTAGGTTATTTCTAGGCTCCATGACCTTCCCCTGCTCCACCTTCAAAGGCAGTAGCACTACACTTCCTGCACTCACATATCCCTTTCTGACATTCTCTAACACTCCTTGCTCCTCTGGAGGAAGAGGGAACCTAAGATATAACCAATGAGGCTAAGTTCCTCTTAGGTGGGAACTTAAAGCACATTTGTGATTTACCTTGAGTCCCCCATGATCCAGAATAACACCCCCTATTAAGATGATTAGCAACCTAGTAATTTCATCTGCAGCTTTAACTTCTCTGTCTTGCTAATATAACCTATTCACAGGTTGCAGAGATTAGAGATGATCTTTTTCTTGGGGTGAGATGAAGGGATATTTTTCTTCCTATCAAATCCTGCTTCAAACTTCACAGTAACTTCTGTCTTCTCATCAAAGTCTATGAGAGCATATGGAGTGCTACTTCCCTGTACATGTCCAGGGCTCTGTCTTCTCCCATCTCACAATCCCTCTCTCACATGTACACCCTAGTCACACTGGTATCCTCGTTTCTGGAACACAAAGGATACTTGCTCTGGCCTTGGCTGGCTTCTTCTCAGGTCATTTCTCAGCCCCAGCAGTGCCTATATCTGACTACCTTCCTGCCATCTGCATGTCCATAATTCTTCACATCATCCTGCTGTATTTCCTCTGTGCCCCAAACACTGCCTGTGCTCACCTTATTCACTAACTTTTCTACTTTCCTATCTTTTCTGTCTCGCCTTCAGAGCACAAACTCAAGGACAACAGGCACTTTACATCTCATATTCACTACGACAACTCCAAAGCCTAAAACAATAGCCCCACACATGGCATATGCCCAATGCATTTTTGTGAAATAACTTACTATTGTGAGGACTAGGCAGGAGGTTTGCATGGGTCTTTCCTTAGTTTAAGTATAATTTTTATAGGAATGACTTCCAACAGTATGATGTGCAAGGTACAAAGAGATCCTCAGTTATGCTTAATCTGCTGATGGTCTAGGGCCACCAGAAACACGCCACCAGTGCTTGGCAGAGCTATGCAGTGCCAGGGATGGAATCCAGAATCTTGCACATGCTAGCAAGTACCCTTACAATTTAAGTAGTTTCCTGGCTCCCAGCTAAATATAATTTATGAGTTGATGCTACTGAAATGTGGTAGGACTCACTCAGTAAACAATTTATAAAATTCACAGTCATGAAGGAATCAGGATATTTTCAACTAAATAGACCATGGGTTGCTTAGGTATTGCCAAATTCCATCAACCAGCTCCCCAAAGACCTCATATTTTTTTATTCAAAAGATCTCATACTTTTGCTGCTAATGTGTTCAGAGACTGGCAATCTGCAGCCATAAAAGGAGGACTGAGAGAGAATTTTTTTCCACTCTGAGTTTACAATAAAGCAAAAACAGCTGCTGAAAAGGCAAGAAGTAGTTCATTATAGAAAAAAGTAGAAAATCAGGGCTGGAGTAGGTAAGACACTTGCCATGCCCAAATCTGACTCAGGTTTGATACCTGGCATTCTATATAGTTTGCTGAGCACCAAAATGAGCAATTGTTGAGCAAAGAACATGGAGTAACCACTGAGAAAGGCTGGTGTTGTTCAAAAACAAAACAAAACAAAAAATAAACAGAAAATCAAATCCAATAAAATGTCTGGACATAGTCATCAAACGTTTCTAAATCTAATCATTTCAAACCAAAGCATTTAGTACTCTGTAAACAAATAAACCTCATTAATCACAGGAAATCAAATTCAGTGTGATGACATTAAAAATGTATCTAAAAGCTAACTAACCTCATTTTGGTTTAGTATTTTCCGGTATTCTGTGCTCCTTGCAAGAATGGTCACTCGAATTTTTCCATCCTGGATTAAAGAAAAAGGCAAAGACAATGCTGTGAGTACCTGAGCAAGTTATGAAATCTTAAAAATAGAATTTTTCACAGAGATCATTCTGGACAAGAACTGGGTGCTGAAAGGAGATAAAGTGATATGCATAATACCCCTTCAGTAACAGTATTTGAAGCCACAGTGTCGGGGCCGGGCAGTGGCACTAGAGGTAAGGTGCCTGTCTTGCCTGCGCTAGTCTTGGACGGACCAAGACTGCGCTAGTCTTGATCCTCCATTGTCCCATATGGTCCCCCAAGCCAGGAGTGACTTCTGAGCGCATAACCAGGGGTAACCCCTGAGCGTCACCGGGTGTGGCCCAAAAACCAAAAAAAAAAAAAAAAGAAAAGAAAAAGAAGCCACAGTGTCTAAAGGGGAAAAAAGGAGGAGAAAATAAGAGAGAAGAAAAATATCTGCCATAGAGGCAGGCAAGGGAGCAGGCAGGGAAGAGAGTCAGAGGGAAACGGGACACTAGTGGTAGCAAATGTGCACTGGTGAAGGAATAGTTGTTGCATGTTGTATGACTGAAACTCAATCATGAACAACTTTGTAACTGTGAAAAAATGAGATTACAGCCCCCCATCCAAAAAAAATAAGTTTACAGTTATCCAACAATCATTTTCAGTCTCATTTCTTCAAAGTTCTCTTAAGGACTAAAAATGTACCATTACCCAGAGATGACAAAAACTGTTCATTCCACTACTCCAACTTAGCACACTAGAGAATTTGGGGGCAGCAGGATATGGCCTAGTGGAACTTGGAGAAGAATGGGAAAATAGAGTCAAAGTAATATCAGAGGAAAAAAAGAAAAGTCTGGTTTTTCACCTTGGTTAGTTTATCTTTCATAGGCAGAGGGTGGCTTATCAGAAAAGATTTTATCCTATTTTTCTGTAGTTGCCACAGATGTTTTTTAGGAGGTAGGTTAAGCCCTTCAGAACCATAATGCATTCTTTACCATGGGTCCTTCCTGTGTGATATTCAGTCTGTGTAGGACATGCTGAGAAAAGGCCCTGAATAATCCAGTATTTTGACAGCCAGTTATCTAAAATAAAAAAGAGTGTTCAAATTGCAGTGAAGAGTCTGCATTACTAGTGGAGAAATTCTCAAGTTACATGTAATTGCCACATTAAATCTGCAAGTTTCTTTCAACATGAATGTTAACAAGAGCAAAAGCCGACATGCTTACCAAAGGAGTGTTATAGAAGAGCCCATATCTCATTCGGGGGAGTAATGAAAATATAGCATCTTTAAAGCATACCTAAGAATAAAGACATTTTAAAAGTTAAGAGAATGCATCTCATACCCTGTCAAAGAAATAGCATTACTAATCCCAGACATAATTTTCAATTAATCTCCATTTTACATTATGATAGTTTGAATGGCAAATAATTTCAAATGAAATTCATGGTTTGGGAATGTTATAGTGGGGAATCTTAACAAGCTACATGGTTTTATAAAATAAAGGTTCTAATAATTAAAGAGTAGTGAGAGATTGATGATTAAAGGTAATAATAAAAATTTATATTAAATATTTATTTGAAAAATGTGTTATCTACAATGAGAGCTAGTTGTAGATATTTTGGTAGCACTGCAGTACCCGTTTGGAATCGTAGGTCTTCAGGTGGATAACATCATAATCTGTAAATGCTTTCCATGTTTCTGAGAATAGGTCACCATATCCATAGGAGCTCTGGAATGAGAAATGAAAGTCAGGGCAGTGAAAGGGGGGCAACATGGCTTTAGTAATAAAAATGATCAGACTTAAACACCAAATCCAAAGCCAATGACAACAGAATCGATACCCAATCTACATCAAGCTAGACACAGAGGGGACCACTTATACTGGCAAGGGGGTGGTGGTGCTGGAGGGAGGACAATTTTGGTGGTGGGAATTCCCCTGATTCAATGTCAATATGTACCTAAAATATTACTGTGAAAGATATGTAATCCATTTTGGTCAAAATAAAAATTATTATTATAAAAATAAAGTGCAAACAAGGAACCAGAGCAATAGCACAGTTATAGGGCATTTGCCTTGCAGGTAGCCAAGCCAGGACAACCCCTGCTTGATTCCCAACATCCCATAGGGTCCCCTGAGCCTGCTAGGAGGATTTCTGAGTGCAGAGTCAAGAGTAACCCCCCAAGCAACACCAAGTGTGGCCCCAAAACAAACAAACCGAAAAAAATTTTTATTACTAAACCCAAAACAAACAAACCAAAAAAAATGTGCAAACCGAAAAGGATGGAGATAGTACAGAGGTAAGACACTTTTGCCTTACATGTGTCAGTCCTGGGTTCAATCCCTCGCACCACCAGGAGTAACACCTGAGTACAGAACCAGGTATAAATCATTAGCAATACTGAGTGTGTTCATCCTCTACCTGCCTCCTTAGAGTAACTAAGTATTTGAATTCAGTTATTCATGTGAAAAACCAATGATTAAAAATATCTCAAAAATTCTTATAGGAAGGTATATCCTTTCATCCTAAGCCTGATCAAGTACCTAATTTGACTGATTTTGATGTAATGTCACTAGAAATAATAATCTCTACCCTTGTCTTTTTATTTTCATGTCTTTAAATGTTCTTGAAAGGTTATTGGGTTTATTTTTCTGTGAGTTTTCTACCCAAATCATAGATCTACACAATCCAGACATATGCTAACATTTGAACACACTCAAATGTGTTCAGTGAACAGAGACCATCAAAATAAACAAAATATAGTCTGGAAAGAAATTTTAGCAAGAAAATGCCTTGAAAAAAATTAACACTGGCATTTATATAATGCATGTAGTGTTAGAAAATATCTTCACTTAGTAATGAGTATCATGATATTCCCCCATTAACATCATTAATAATAGTATCATATACACTTCAGACATCCTAGGCACTGTTCTAAAGGTTTTGCATCATTAACCCACAGTTCAAAATGAACTAGTACTATTACTATCTTCATTTGAAAGATAAGGAAACCACAACCCAAATTTTTTTTTTAAATATGGAACGCGTCACAAATTTATGTGTCATCCTTGCACAGGGGCCATGCTAATCTTCTCTAACTTTCCAATTTTAGTATATGTGCTGCCAAGGCGAGCAGTCAATACTCAAATTTAAATAATTTGCTTAACTTTGTAGAACTAGTGTTTTGGCTTCTCTGGAATAAAATCCAATTTCTGGATTGGAGTCTGAACTTCGTGTCTATTATCACTATGGCAATTGCCTCCCAGCATGCAACATGTTCTTTCTAATATATTAAAACTATGAATTTTATTTTCCTGTTTGCTTGTTTCAGACCTAATAGTACTCAAGGGCTACTCTCAGCTCAGTATTCCTTGCTCCTGCAGTTACTAACAGGTCTGCGTGCTTTCAGCTAGGGGATTTGCCTTGTATATGGCCGACCCAGGACCAACCTGGGTTTGATCCTGACATCACATATAGTCCCCAGGGCCTGCAAGAAACTATTTTGAAGTGTAAGTAACTAATCCCTGAGCACTGCTGGGTGCGGCTCAACATCCTCCCAAAGTAAAGCTCATCCCCTAAAATAAATAAATAAATAAATAAATAAATAAATAAATAAATAAATAAATAAATAAATCTGTATTCTCTGATTCCTTTCAGGTTTATTACTGGTTATACAGTATGTTTATTATGTTCCTTTCTTTTGACTCTTCATAACATTCTTTGCTCTTTTTTGAGATTTTTATGTTGCACATATCAGTGCTATTTCAAAAGTAATGAAAACTGTTAACGTGGTGATTTTTTTTTTTTTTTTTTTTTTGGTTTTTGGGTCACACCCGGTGACGCTCAGGGGTTCCTAGTGGCTATGCGCTCAGAAGTCGCTCCTGGCTTGGGGGACCATATGAGATGCTGGGGATTGAACTGTAGTCCGTGCTAGGCTAGCGCTGGCAAGGCAGACACCTTACCTCTAGCGCCACCACGCCGGCCCCAGAAGTGGTGATTTTTAAAAAATTCTTTCCTTCAGCATTTCTCTAATATTTGCAATACTCTTCTCAACACCATCAGAAATGATTTTTGATTTGTTTTTTTTGGGTCATTTCAGGGCTCTCATAAGTTACTCATGGTTCTATGTTCAGGAAGGCAATGCTAGAGATTAAAGCTGGATTGGTTATGAGAATAAAGACATTTAACTTTATATACTTCTATACTGTTCGAACTCATTACACCAGGCATCACTTACAGAATTAAAAATAATAATGAAAGGGGTCAGAGCAATAGTACAGCAGGGAGGGAACTTGCTTTCCACATGCCGAGCAGGGTTCAATTCTCGACATCCCATATGGTACCTTGAGCACCACCAAGTATGATCCCAAATCAAAACCAACCAACAAATATTAATGAGGTCATTCTGCTTTTCAGCATAAGAAAATACAGACAGGTAATATGGAATTATTCCCATCTTGGGATAGAACACTCTTTTTTTTAATTCTATAGAGTTCTCTCTTCTCTCATATTTCCTAAATAAAACCGCATTACTTCACTAAAGAAAAGCTCAAAAAGAGTTCCATTTTATTCATTCTGCTGAAAAAGAACAACCCTACCATGGTCATAACTGTATGTGTAGAAGACCTGCTGAAAAAAAAACAACCCTACCATGGTCAGAACTGTATGTGTATTAGTGTCCCTCAAGGACACTCTTAAGGCCAGTGGCCTTGCCCACCACCAGCTTCAAGAAGGTCAAGCTGATGGATTTTGAGAGCAGGTGAGGGGAGAGTCTATGAACTTATTTATGAGGGAAGATGAAAAATGTCACTAAGATTTGACCTGTAGACAAACCCACTCCCTGTAGATTTGCATTTACAACATTGGATTTTCATGAATGACATCATTCATGGGGGTCACACTATTGCTTCAATCAAAGCTTTACAAGCAAAAGAGAAGAGTCAGAGGTCACATACCTAATAACATTGCCATCTAACTGACAGTATTCTGTTAAAATCTGCAGCAACCCAGTTCCACTGAGACCCTGATTGACAGATTGACCAAGACTGAAAGTTCAAAACAAGGAGAGAAAAAATGGCCAAAGAGGGAGGTGGAAACAGGGGAGCCAATCCACTCAGAAGAATACATCCTGCCTATTCCTAGAAGCCAAGGTCAGATTTCTCTAACAGCACATTCCTGGGAACTAGATAAGCAGAAAACTTTGTGATAGCAATACTTCCTATTTCCTCCATGCCAGCAGGCACAAAGAGTAGGTTTGTAGAAGTAGGCTCCATTTAAGTCAATCTCCATGCAGAAGCTGTGGAAGAGCTTTCAATAAAACACAGTGAAGACTGTGAAAAGTGTCAGGAAAACTTCAGACAAATCCTTCGGGGCACTAAGAAGAACCTCTAAGAATTGTGATTTCAGGACAGAGGACTAGGTCATGCCAGAATAGCATCTTGTCCCACTTTCCATTGACTGCACTAAACTACATTATTTTATACATCTGCTGGCTGCTCAGAGTCTCAGCTTCCTCCCCTTTAAAATCAGCTAATCAAACACAAGTTCACAAAGAGCTGTGAATATTCAATGGCATAACACTGCATGCTATTAATCAACAACCCAAAAAAAGCACAACTAGGAGTTAATCATTCTGGGTGAGATCTTGAAATTGTGGCCAAGCAGCACTAACTACAGAGAGAGAGGGGAGAGAAAGGAAAAAAAAAAATTGGGACTGTTATTCTTTTTGTTCACAGAAACATTTCCAAGAAATGAAACTGTGGTGGCAGCAAAATTGGAACACATGAAGGAAAAATGAATAGCTGGAAAGCAAGAACCAAGAGAGAGCACACCTTGCCAAAACTCTGACCCATTTTCATCAAGATTCAAATCATACAATAGATCTAAAGAATAATGATAAGGATCTATAGGGAGTTCTGGGGCCTCCAATCTGTGAACAAAAAAAACATTAGCATGTTCTGGTGGGGAAGCACCAGGTAAACTAGTTAATTTAATTCATCAAAATGGGACCCAATCAAAATAGAAACTGGGATGACTAGTGGTGGAAGACAAGATACAAATGGAAGTTCCCAACTAGGCAACTCTTCCTTTTGGGAAGGGAAGGTTGACTATACCTGGTGATACTCAGGGATCAGTTTTGGTTCTGCATTTAGGGGATTACTCCAGAGTGTGCTCAGGAGATTATATGGGATACCAGGAATTGAACCTCCATTGGCAGCATGCAAAGCAAGTGCCCTACAAGTTGTATTATCTCTCTACCCCCCTGGGCAACTCCTCTTTTGTCCTTTCAACTAGGCCCGGACAGGTGGCCACCAGCAGAGGTTCTCACCCACCTTCATACTGTCATGGTGGAAACTAAGGAAAGCCAATGGGACAGGAAGCTGCTATGATACAGCTCTAGAAATCTGAAGAGATAGATTACAGAGAAGTAAGCCTCAGCATGGGGACAAAGGTTACAGATTTCCAGCTACAGATTTCAGATTTAGAAAACATACAAAGACAACATGGGGGGGGGGGGGGCGGAGAGATTGCACAGCGGCGTTTGCCTTGCAAGCAGTCAATCCAGGACCTAAGATGGTTGGTTCTAATCCCGGCATCGCATATGGTCCCCCGTGCCTGCCAGGAGCTATTTCTGAGCAGATAGCCAGGAGTAATCTCTGAGCACCGCCGGGTGTGACTCCCAAAACAAAAAACAAACAAACAAAAAAGGCAGCATTGGGAGCAAGGTCAAGTTATCCATATACTGGAGGCAGTCAGATGGTGGGTGAGGGGACAAGACCAGGATATCATCATCTATACCGGGCACTGAAGGACTGCATGAATGGTACATACGTGACTAAAAGGAAAGATCTGGATTTTGGAAGGGACCCAGACCCACCTACTTAAGCTGTACAATAACATATAAATTCCTGCGTATCTGAGTTGTATATGCAAATCTTTCTTGTAATGCTCAGGAATCTACATACTCAGGATTAAACTCAGTTTTGTGCCACTAGCAGAACCATGCCTGCTTCTCATGATAACATGACCTTCAGTAAACTGTCCAGCTCTGCCCTCTGTGTGTCACTGGGTGTGGCCCAAAAACGAAAAAAAAAAAAAAAAAAAAGAGGATGGGGAGAGACCAAAACCAAAATAGCAAAAGTGAACAAACAAGCAAACAGCATTATAATTCAACTTATGAATTTATATACAAACCTATGACTCATCCTGCTCAGTGAGCTGATTGCACACAGTACAACTGGCATGAAGCAGGTAGCATCAGGGAAGCTACGATGACACAAAGGCAAATAGCAAATACAAGAGGCCTAACTATACCACTTAGAAATTACAAGATGCAAGTGCTCCTAAAATGCTTCGCAAGGATTTACAGAGGTTCAGAAAATGCATTTATATAAGTCTTCCTTGGGAGAATACTGAGCATAGAGGTTTGGTCTTTGTTCAATGGGAGAAAGAAATCCCACTGCCTTATTCTAAAATTTCAAAAGCAGAAATAGATGAGAGATGAATGGATAGATATACGGACTTACATTTCGCCTATAAGGATCTAATACAAGTGTATGCATCTACACAGACACAGTCAACTCATCTTCACAGATCTGGATGTGGTGTGCACATGTGCATATCAGAATATATGTCTTAGACAATGGTAGTGCATGAGAGAAATAGAATGCCTGTCCTGGGGCCCGAAGAGATAGCACAGCGGTGTTTGCCTTGCAAGCAGCCGGTCCAAGACCAAAGGTGGTTGGTTCGAATCCTGGTGTCCCATAGGGTCCCCCATGCCTGCCAGGAGCTATTTCTGAGCAGACAGCCAGGAGTAACCCCTGAGCACCGCTGGGCGTGACCCAAAAACGAAAAAAAAAAAAAAAAGAATGCCTGTCCTGAATGAAGGCAGAGGGTCAGGGAGGAGGGAGATGAAGGGCATTGACGATGGGAATGTTGCACTGGTGAAGGGGAGAGTGTTCTTTCTTTTTATTCATGTAACTGAAACCCAACTACAAACATGTTTATAATCATGGTTTTTAAATAAAGATTAAAAAAAGGAATATGTGTCTTAGAATATTCCATTCCTTGAAATGCCTGTCTTGAAGACAGGGATGGGGGAGGAGGGATAAGGGAAACACTGGCGGTGAAAATATTGCACTGGTGAAGTGTGCATTTTATGGCTGAAGCCTAATTACAGACATATTTATAACCACAGTGCTTAAAAAAATAAATTATTATTTTAAAAAAAGGACAAAAAGGAAAATCCCGGGAGC
>PVKC010045749.1:0-11440 GCA_004027635.1 Crocidura indochinensis | reverse complement strand
GAGAGAGAGAGAGAGAGAGAGAGAGAGAGAGAGAGAGAGAGAGAGAGAGAGAGAGAGAGAGAGAGAGAGAGAGAGAGAGAGAGAGAGAGAGAGAGAGAGAGAGAGAGAGAGAGAATGCCAAGGGAGGAGTATAGGAACAGTCTGGAAGGAGCTGGGAAAGCTCCCAGAAGTCAGTGGTCTTGGAAAAAATGGGGAACGGGGGTCAGTGAGAACCCCAAGATTCTGGCCATGAAGGCAACAAACTAATTGAAATTATCTTTGAAGGTGTCATTTATGTTTGCTGAGTTTCTTTACAGGGTGGGGGAATGTGGCAGGAAAACGCTGGTCTGGGATCAGGAAGCCAGGGAGGGGAAGGTTTGGAATGGGCCGCAGGAGATGCAGGAAAAAAACCCTCCAGAACAGACTTAGATGCAGAAACCAGAAAAAACAGACGCCAGATCCTGCCTCCGGGAGAGTGAACACGTGGCTCTTTCAGTTGCTCTGGAACACTTTGCTTCCCACTAAAACCAGCTTTAAAGCACAGCCAGCGGGTGCCCGGGGCCCCATTAGGGAGCAGACGGGGTCAGATGTTTCCCACAGGGCAGGGCCTACAGTGCAAAGCCAACTGCAAACCTGAGTTCCTGTCTTGCACTGTAAGGATCAACTCAGCAACCCTTTTGCAAGAGCAAACCCTGATGCATTCACCAGCCCTGTGGGTTACCCCCCAACCCTCCCACCCCTGGAAGCAGCTTCTCCCCCAACTTTTTTGCTTATTTACAAACTTGGAATTGCTCATCTTGCATGAAGAATGGAACCTCAAGTCCATAGAGCTTTGAGAACTTGCAAAGAAAACAAGCAAGTTTGCTTTAATCAAGCTTAGAAAAAGCAGGTGCTATGGGGCTATTCCTGGCTGCTCTGTGCTCAGGGATCGCTCCTGGTGGGGCTTGCGGAGGGGGGACCCTGTATGGTACTGGGGATTGAACCACGACTAGTGCCATGCAAAGCATGTCTATGCCTTCGTTCCCAGGGCAGTGCTCCCCAGATCAACTCTCTGCCTGTGTGCATTTTAGGCTCCGGCTGTCCACGGCCCATGAGCCCAGCAGCACCCTGGTGGTCCTTCAATGGGAGCACTCAGAACCCCTGATTGGGGTTCACATCGTTGATTACCTCATCCGCCAGGAAAAGGTCACAGACCGAATGGATCACTCCAAAGTGGAGACAGGTCAGGACCCCGCACCCTCCACCACCTGTTTCATCCAACCAGGAGAAGTGACCAGAGGGAGGCCCGGGTGAGAAATGTAGAGCTCTGTCCAACTGACATTCCTCCAGTTTGTCTGGGATATCCTTTTCCCAACCCCCAGAAAGGCAGAGGGCTGCCACCAAAATTGTCTTGTTTTGATTTTGTCAGTGTTTGTCAGAGAGGTGCCTTTTCTCAGCCTCCAGGCAGACTCTGGAGGAGGAACAGTGCCAGTTGCAGACCTCATCCCCGCCCACAATTAGGAAACAATGCCCTGCTAACCTCATCATGATTGCAGAAGAAAACGCCTGCTCACAGCCCCCTCTGGCTAGAGCCTGGGCTGGAGGAGGGGGTGTGAATGCTCTGAGGACCCTGTCCTGAAGCTAATTCAGCTGTGGTCACATCCAGCTAGAATCTCAGAGCTTGGGGAGGCCCGGAGGAAAGGGAAGGGGGTGTGCACTGCATGCTCCTGTTTCTCATCCGCTGCCCACTAGGAAAGTTCAACCTAAAAATATTCCCCAAACTCATGCTGGTGTGTGATACCCCCTTTCTTAGGTGGAGCCCAGGTCAGGTAAGGGATTTACATGGTTCAGATTCACTTACAGTCTCCTCAGCACCCCCACCCTCACCCTATCCCAACAATCTGGGCAAACTACAGGCAAATAACACCACTGAGATGGGCTTGGTTATAACACCTTCTAGATCCTTCTAGACCCCTCTCCATGAAGGATTACAGAAGGCTGAGCAGTGTGTCATGCACTCAGGGGCCCTTTCTTTCCTTCTTCCTCTTGGGGGCAGAAACGGTGCTGAGTTTTGTGGACGACATCATCTCCGGCGCCAAGTCCCCCTGTGCCATGCCTGCCCAGGTGCCAGACAAGCAACTGGCCACCATCTCTCTCATCATCCGTTGCCTAGAACCCGATACGCTTTACATGTGAGTCATATATGTCATGGGGGTCTGCAAGTGCCTTTCCTGAACTCCCTGAGGGATTGGGTCATGTCTCCAGGGGTGCGAAAGATGTCATATCCTCTCAAGAACCTTCTGGAGTCTCAGGAAGAGAGAGGATTGAGTGCTAGCTGGGTCTCACCTCTACCAAGGCTTCCCTGAGTTTGGGGTGGGTTGAGCTAGCTGCTCAGAGAGAAAAGAAGACTTGTGCACTAGGGAGTGCTGCAGTGAATTAGGGGTTCGTTTTCAGGAGGGGCTCAGGAACACTCTCTAGCTCCCCTTAGGGGGAATACAATAGTTTTGGTGGACCCCACTTGGAGAAATGTCTGTTTCCCCTTTGGTGATACACCCCAAGCTTGCAGGGCATCCTTTCCCCTCATACCACCTCCTCTCCCCCAGGTTCACCCTGTGGGGTGTGGACAACACAGGGCGCCGCTCAAGGCCAAGTGATGTCATCGTGAAGACCCCCTGCCCCGTGGTGGATGACGTCAAGGCCCAAGGTAAGTGCTGTCAAAGCCAGTTTGAAGGGGGCGATGCAGGAACTTGACGGAGGGTCTCTGGTTGTCCTTGGTTCTCAGGTTCTTGGATGTTTTAAAGAATGGAAATATTGAGTAGTCAGGATGCTCAGATTTAAGAGCTAGAAGTAAAAAGCTGCTTGGAAAGGAAAGGAAGGAAAAGAAACTTCCTGTGTGGGGATGAACTTAGTGTAGGACTAAGTTAAATGCTGGCTCTTTTTGGGGGGGGCGTGGGGGGTTATAGGAAAATGAGTCTTCCTGCAGATCTTACAGGGCTCTTTGCCTTCCTTATCAACTGATAAGAATGTCACATAGGGCATGCTTGGACCCCACCAAGGAGGTCTAGCTGGTCCTTTGGGTTTGGCCATTTGCCTTGGCCATTTTCTGTTACCTTATCTTCCCTGGGCAGAATTGTTAGTCCAGTTTACAATGTTTCAAAGTATGACCCAGGCCCTAAGGGATGGGGTGTGTTCAAAGTCAATGGGGGCAGATGGAACTGCAGGCAAAGGGAAACTGAGGCTTCCTCTTTTGGGGGCACACAACTCTGAGGTTAAGTTGCTTCCATGCACAAAAAGGGTATGTGCCAATATTTGGGGCATGCCAAGTTGCTGGCATAGAGTGATGCCTCTTTCAGCAGCTTCTGAGGCTTGGTCCTTGCCCCTTAGAAACAGGAAGGTTGGACCCAGCTCTTGCACAAAGGTCTCGTGTTGGCGATTTACAAAAAAAAAAAAAAAGTAAGCAAGTCTCTTTCCAGAGGGTTCATGCAAAAAGACAGTGAAACAGTGCTCTATAGTCTCTTGGGGGGGATGGGGTTGGGCAACAGGACCAAAGCTATTCAAAGGGTGGGTGTAGCTCCACATCAAATTTAAATGAAACCAAGACCACAAATGCTGACCAGGAGACCCTCTGCTGGGTTTGATCACCTTGGAAGCAGAGAAGGAAGAGGCAGAACTGAAATCCTAGGGGGACTGATGCTGGTCTACATAGCAGATCAGGCGGGATTTATAGATCTCTGCACACATCCAGGCTCTGGGCTCTATGGCCACTCTAGAGTGCCCCCTGCTGCCTGGGGCATATTAATGCAACCTGGGAAATGGGGCACTCCTGCTAGTTCTCATTTGCATATGGAAATGGGGTGAGGGTCTAGTAGCATAATCCAGCCCCTTCCACCTTGGAGCCTCTGAGCTTTGCAAAACTGTTCTTGCTATGGTTCCATCCATACAAATTCCAGAGCACACCCTCCACCCCATCCAATCCACTTCCTTCCACCATTGGCCTGCTCCCCTGTGATGGGCTTCCTCCTGGAAACCAGTTCTTGGCTTCTGTTCCCTTTGTTTCCCGTTATCTACTTCCCAGGCTTCTTCATGTCCCACAGATAGAAGAGATCACTGTCACTGGCCCTCTCCTGTCTAGTTTCACTCATCATGTTCAAAAATAGATGATGGGCCCCAGGAAGTATAGTAGATAAACACAGCCTCCTTTCCTGCCTCTTTGCCTTTTTATATCTCCCTCCACCACACACACAGAATTGCACTTGCTTATAATCTATTCACCAAATCCTTGCCTTGGGCTCTGCACTTTTTGACAATCTGAAAACAAAAGACACTTATCCCTGAAATGGGCTAACTTAGACTCTTTGTTTTTGGGTCACACCCGGCAGTGCTCAGGAGTTACTCCTGGCTCCATGCTCAGAAATTGCTCCTGGCAGGCACGGGGGACCATATGGGGCACCGGGATTCGAACCGATGACCTTTTGCATGAAAGGCAAACGCCTTACCTCCATGCTATCTCCCAGGCCCCTAACTTAGACTCTTGAAGACCTTTCTCTTACCAAAAAAGGGAGAGCTTGATAACTTCCCCCAAGGATTTTTATTTTATGACTCTAATGAGAATGAATCAACTGATTTTGCAATGCCAGATATCAAGCCTCGCTCAAGCTAGTCAGATACAATGATGCCAGGCTACATGTCTCTGACTGGAGCCAAAATTCACAATTCCAACATTTTTCTGTCTTTATACTGTCCTTTATATAGTCTACTACACTTTCTCTAGTCACTCCTGTCCCACTCCTTTCACACAAAATTGTAAGATTTCTACTTGCCTTATATCTGAATCCTCTGTTATATATGTACTTATACACCATGACTAATTTATTCACACATCTGCGAATGGGCACAAACTTTAAAGAAAAGAGAAAACTTTAGGGTAGAGGGGGAGCTGAGGTGCTTAAATCTGCTGCCATTTGTGGGCTCATCCGAGAAGCCAGCAACTTTGGGTATGCCGTGTGGGAGTTTGGTCCAGTCTGCGGTGACAGACCAAGGGACATCTCTCTAGTCGCTGCGTTTCCCTTTTCCTGACCTCCTCAGAGATTGCAGACAAGATCTACAATCTGTTCAATGGCTACACCAGCGGGAAGGAGCAGCAGACGGCCTACAACACCCTGCTGGACCTGGGCTCCCCGACCCTGCATCGAGTCCTCTACCACTATAACCAGCACTACGAGAGCTTTGGGGAGTTCACTTGGCGCTGTGAGGATGAGTTGGGCCCCAGGTAACCCAGCTGCACAGAGGGGAGGGGAGGACCACCATGTGCCATTCTGAAGAATTACACCTCAGATAGTCTTCTAGCCCCTCCCACAACAACACAATAGCTTCTGCCTTGGAGACCAGCGGGGGATGATTCACTTTGGGGCTTTTCCTGGCAGTGCTCAGGGGTTTCCTCCTGACTCAGGGTCCCAACTCTGGGTCTCAACTCTGGGTCCCATGCAGACCATGGACTTGCTTGTCCAAAGGGCCAGGTGCAGGAGATGTGGCCCTGCACTCACTGGAGCATATCTCTGTCTCTGTCTGTCTGTCTGTCTGTCTGTGTGTGTGTGTGTGTCTCTCTCTCTCGCTCTCTCTCTCTCTCTCTCTCTCGCTCGCTCGCTCGCTCCTTTCCTCCCTCCCTCTCTCCTGTCCCAGGAAAGCGGGCCTCATCCTGGCACAGCTCGGGGACTTGAGTGGCTGGTGCCACAGCCTCCTGCAGGAGCCCAAGATCGGACTGCGCCGCAGCAGCCTCCGCTACCTGGGCTGCCGCTACAGTGAGATCAAGCCCTATGGTCTGGACTGGGCCCAGCTTGGCCGGGACCTACGGAAAACATGCGAGGAGCAGAGCCTGAGTGTCCCCTACAATGACTATGGGGACCAAGATGTCTAGGGATGCTGGCCTGGGCGCAGGACCCGGGGCTCTGGGCCCTTATTCTGAGGCATCTGCTGCAGGCAGAGGGCAGGGGCTCAAAGCCCCGGCAGAGCTCCCGAGTGCCGCCTCCCTCTGCATGTTGTGACCCTGCGGCTTCTTCCTTCATGATATGAGGCTCCCCCTGTCTCATGGGGCCTATCAGGGGCTCGTGCTGCCGTTTATTTACTTCCCTTTTTCTCCCACTAAAGGGGTTCATTGTCCTGCTCCATTCTTCCCTTGTGAGGGGCAGCCCTGGACCCCCCCCCAAGTCCCCTAACCCTCTTATATGTCCCAGTGAGTCTGCAACCTGGGGAGCCTATAGAGTTGAAACGGGAACCTCTCTCCACCCACTCCAGTGTGGCTCACAGTCCCCCACCTTGTCAGACACTCTTAGCCCTGGGTGGGGGGGAGGGGGCAGCCTGCCCCTCTCAGCCCCCCTAAGACCAGGCAGGGGCTTTGTTCTCTCCTCTAGTCTACAGCCAGCACCTCCCCTCACACCAGGACTCCTGGGGGTGGGGGGTCTCCAGCCTGAAAGAGCCTCCCTAGGGCCCCATCCTGCCGACATTTGCCAAAGGGCACCTGGAGGGAACCGGTCCCAAAGGAAGAGGTGCACAGGGCCAGTACTGAACCCCTAGATTCCAAACTGCCAAATGGGTTGGTTCTGTACAGACCATCCCCCCCAACTCCCCTCTCACCCTCTGGGCCGAAGAGAGCTTCTCAGGGGGCACAGTGCCAGACCCCAGGCCAGCCCTGCTTCAGTGACTCCTCGCCCAGGCCCACTGGGAACCTTGTGACCCGCCCACTCTATGCCTCAAGGGAGAAGAGGGGAAAAAGGCAGTCCAGTTCTGGTTCTGCTCTGGATCAGGCACAGCCACCTCAGTGTTTCTGGGGAGATTTCACACACAACTGTCCACAACAGCCCATTTGACTAATAAACAACTCTTAGTGCCCTGGAGGGATGGCTCTTTGCTCAGCTTTTCTTCTTGGGGACACACACCCCACCCACTGCAGTGACTCCGGCCCTGCACTCAGGGATCACTCAGGGGACCCTGGGGGATGCTGGGGATTGAACTCAAGACAAGAACCCTTCTAACTATACTATGCTTCAGTCCCTGAGTCTAATCATTGGGCACTCTAGAGTCTTGAGTCAACCTTCTTGGAGTGACTTTTAAGACACAGCTGGGAGTTAGGGATGATAGTGCCAAAAGAGGGAGTTTCAAGCCTGCATGCTCAGTGTGCTGGTTCTATCTCTGGCCCTAGAGGACCTTTCCAAGACCACAAGGTTGCATACTGGTGGTCCCTGTTTTGGGGGAGGTCCCCAAGGCCATTTCTAGAAAGATACTCTGAGAGTGGCTGTCCCCCATTCTCCACACCCTCATCTAGCTAGTCCAGAATGTAAGTGGGGGTTCATCCTCATGACCAGTCTGTGGGAAGCAGGGGCCCCATCATCAATCTCTAGGGCACCCCCAGGGGACACTCTTCAGGAGGGTGTTGAAACAAGGATGCCTTTCCTCCTCCTCCTCCCAAGTAGTACTCAGGAGGCCTTAGGGGTCCTCCCAGAAAACCTGACCAACTGGGCCAGCAGTTCCATGAGAGACTTGAAGACATGATGCTGGAGGGGCCAGGAATGACCTGGGACCCTGTTGTATTAAAGAGTCCTAGTAGTGTGGATTAATGGTAAGGCCTTTCTCAGCCCAGACCAGCGCCTGCAGCCCTGTAGGCCCTGGGCCTGTAGGTGCAGGGTGCCGGTGAAGAAATGATCCACAGGCAGTCAGATGACCATTTCAGGAGACATCCAGCTTTACTATAAGACCCTAATCAATCTCCATGTGCTTATTTCTCACATGGCCTCTAAGCTAAGCAACCTCTTTTCCAGCTCCTACATCCATCTTGTCTCTAGTCTCCTTGCTGCATCCGCCTCTCCTCCCTCCCCCAGGCAACTCTTTTTTTTTGGTTTTTGGGCCACACCCAGTGATGCTCAGGGGTTACTCCTGGCTATTCCCTCAGAAGTCGATCCTGGCAGGCACGGGGGACCAGAACCAGGGATCAAACCGCAGTTCAGTTCGTCCTAGGTTAGTGCAGGCAAGGCAGGCACCTTACCTCCAGCATCTCCACCCGGCCCCCCTCAGGCAACTCTTAATTACCAACCACAGAGCCCTTCCAGCTGTGGGAGGATCTCACCATCTGGGTGAGTTTAGCATTTGGCCAACACTAGGACTTTATAACAAATAATTAATACAATAATTGGCGCCTGATAATGCAACAGGACCCCAACAGTGCTTGGCACTTCGAGAGCTGTGATGCTCTGGGGGACCCTTGGATGTGAGCAATGGGACCTGAGGTCAGTCACATGCAAAGCAGGGCCTGAGCCCAGAAATCTCTCTCCAATCCGAAATGTGACTATTTTAGAGGGCCTGTGAGGCTAGTGACCCCCACCCCTTTCACCTTATTTCTACTTTGCATCTTGGCCTTACCTACAACAACTGGCCAGAAGTTGGCATGTGTAAATAGAATCACTTTCCATATTTCCAACCCCAGGTGAGCTGGTCTGAGGTAGGGTCATTATGCAAATTAATAAACCAAGCCAGAATTATGGAGGTGGGTGGTTTCTTGCCTTGTGGTCTCCTGGCCCACCAAATCAAAACCTCTCCTCATTGACCAGTTCAAATTCAACTGGTTGAATGAGAGGCAAAAGCACCTATCAAGCTAATTTAGTCAAGTGGACTTTTACTCGTCAAACACATGAGTGAAAAGGAAAGAGAAAGCTGGGAAATGCCTTTGTTTTGTGTAAAAACAGCTTGTTCTAACAGGTCTGGTTGGAGACCCCAGGCCAAGATGTGGCTTTTTACCTTGGCCTGGCAACTGAGAGCTGAGGGTTAAGAGTTTGGGGTGTATCTTGAGGCTCTGTGGGAAGCTGAACTTTGGTCCACATTCCATCGATTCAAGCCTCGCTCTCTCCCAACCCCCAGCTCCCAGCTGTTCTCCTGGCATCAGCTTCCTGCACTGACCCTCCAGTGAATGCCACCCCAGCCTTGCCTCTAGAGAGCTGCTGTCCCCGATTTTGAGGCATCACTCAGAAATTATTTCACCTGTGCTGTGCTAGTTTTTGGGGGGTCCACACCCAGCTCAGGGGTGACTCCTGGCTCTGCACTCAAGAATCATTCCTGGAGGTGCTCAGAGGACCCTATGGGGATCAAATCCAGGTTGAATGCATACAAGACCAATGCACTCCCGCTGGACTATGGCTCCAGACCCTTCACAGATGTTTCTAAGATGCTTCTAAAGGGAGAAATGCTCAACACTGATGATGTTTGAACCTGGTCCAAGCAAAGGGCTCCAAGTGACTGAACCCTGTGAACCCCAGAAGCAGACACTAAGGTTACATTTCCTGTGCTGACTTTTTTTTTAAATGGACACTAGTTAATCTTTACAAAACTTTGTCTGTGTATGGTGGCTCCTTTTGTGGGGGTTCCTATGGTGCCAGCCCTTTGGGGTGCTTACTGATGTCCCCAACATCATCTCTAAGGACCAGGGGTTCCAAGCATGATGCCCAGTAGGAGAGTTGAGTGGGTCCAGGCATTGTGCCTGATCCCTACCCTATGATGGGACCATCTAGAACCCCTAATTACCAGAGGAAGCAGAGAGGGCATTGGGAGATGGAACAGCTGGGGTTCCTTCGGAGGGACCCAGAGCCACATGAGAAGGGATATGAGCTGTTCTGAAAGGGGGAACATGTCCACCTGATGTCTGAGTCCTTCAGTGCTCCCAGCAATTCAGGGGGATCCAATCCCAGGAGACTCCCTCATTCTCTGTTGGCGCAGCCTTCACCAGAAGGGGCTCCCTACAGCCATGGCAGCCACCCAGGGACCTCACCCTATGTCCCCCTGATTTCAGACAGGGCTACAGGCACTGACTTCAGCTCAGCTGTGCTCACCCAAAGAACCTTCCCCCTTTTCCCAATGGGGTATGGAACTATCTCTGCACACCCTTTACTCAAGCCCCCCAAAATCAATACAGATGTGTTTGTCTGGAGATGTGTGAGACCCAAGCAGGAATTGACAGTGAGCACCAGTGAGGGGGAGACAGAGAGGACTGAAAAGGGGCAGATAAAGACCTCTGCCCTGTCCCCCCCCTTTATATCAGTCCTGAGCACTGGTCTCCAACATGAAGTCCATATTGAACCCCACTTCAGAGGAGGTGGAGAGCCAGTGACCAGGAGAGCCCAGGTGGTCCTGAATGGTCCTGGCTCTTGGGTTTTGGAGGAGAAAAGGCTCCCAACCACTCCTGGGAGGGCAAACTCGGGCTTTTGTACAGGAGAGGGAGGACTCCTGCTTCCTTCCCCAGGACCTGAGGCAGAATGTTCCCCACAGGGAGCAGAGGCAAGGATAGGGCTGTTTGAGGTGCTGACATTCTCCTCTCTGCCAGTGAGTGTCACCCTAACTCCATAATCCATATCTCTGGGTCAGGGATTGGATCCTACAAACCAGGTTAAGAATTTCCTGTGAATCCCGCTGCTTCCGCTGATCCCCCAAAAGAGGGATCAGAAGCAGTGCTGACTACTCCCCCTAACCTGACCTACTCCCCTTTGTTTTTGGCCTTGTCTTTTGGGCTATACCTGGTGGTACTCAGAGTACCTGGCTCTGTGAACAGGAATCACTCCTGGCAGGGCTTCAGGGGAGCCTATGAGATTCCAGGAATCAAACCTGGGTCAGCTGTGCACAAGGTAAATACCCTCCCTATTGTGCTTTTGCTTCAGCCTACGTCCTATGTGTCCCCTCCACTACTCTGCTTCTTCAAAAATGAATGGCTAATTATGTGCTTTGAGCAAGGTTGGGGCCTGTGGGTGAGGCACAGTGAGACATTGGGGTTCAAAAATGGGATGGGGTGACTTCAGGGGTCCTAACAGCTGTGTGTGCATAGACAGACTGCCTGAGCATGCCCTGGGGAACCAGAGGAGGGGTGCAGGGTGCAGGGACCCCCTCATGGGCCTCACCAACTCCTTTAGAGTCCTGAGACTTGAGGAGACGCTCATACATGCTTTAAGAACCACGGTCCCTTCTTGTGGACATGTCATTCCTGCTTCCATCCAGTCTAGTCACCCCCATCCCCAATCTCCTTCTGGGGGGGACCTGGTACCAGAGTCTGCCGCCCTCACAGCCTCCAGACTACCTAGGACGTGAACTTCACAGCAGCCTGAGTGGCACAAAGAACAAAGGGACAGTTTGTGCTTAGGAGGCAGCAAAAACCAAAAAAATATATAGAGAGATAATATAGAATATATTTCTAGAATCATATTTAAATACTTAGAAAGGGGTGGCCCGTGAAGGGTTGAAACAGTGTTCTGGAGACTTTGAGGACTTTGGTCTTGGGGGTTGCTGATGGGGGGGGGGGCAGAGCAGGGTTAGAGGGTTGAAGGATGGCCGTGGGAGGCAGGCCCTTGAGAACCTACAAATTTCTCCTCCTGCTTTCAATCACTCTTTGTGGGAGAGGCATGGCAGTTGAGATCTCCCTGATTCTGCCACCTGGGTCTCCTCGTCCTGGGCACCT